>JAYXIM010042800.1:0-18005 GCA_037575425.1 Anastrepha fraterculus
TATGTCGCCGTAGCCGAATGGCTAGGTGCGTGATTACCATTCGGAATTCACAGAGAGGTCGTTGGTTCGAATCTCGGTGAAAGCAAAATTAATAAAAACATTTTTCTAATAGCGGTCGCCCCTCGGCAGGCAATGGCAAACCTCCGAGTGTATTTCTGCCATGAAAAAGCTCCTCATAAACATATCTGCCGTTCGGAGTCGGCTTGAAACTGTAGGTCCCTCCATTTGTGGAACAACATCAAGACGCACACCACAAATAGGAGGAGGAGCTCGGCCAAACACCTAACAGAAGTGTACGCGCCAATTATTTATTTTTTTTTTATGTATGTATGTATGAATAAGCTTTTTGAATGCAGTGTTGGTATCGGTTATTCTTTCGCCATTTCGGGGCCCACTGAGTCCAGCGTATTGTGCCCATGTCAAGCGAAGTTTAAAGTGTCAGCTGTGTAAGCTGCCAATAAGTTGATGATTGCAGTTATACTGTGCCAAGGCATGCAATATTCAGTTGATAAAAGTACGACACTCCAAAAAATTGTTCAATTCTAGTTTCATAATTAATTTGAAAAAAAACCATAATTTTAGTTATATATTATATATTTGCTATGCAGCTGTTAAGTCGTATGTAGATCAGAAGCGATACATTAATTCATTTTCATCTGGGAGCAAAAATGGGTTGTGGTGGAAACAAACATTTACTACTCACAGTTATTCAATGGGATTTTTTTCAGATGTCATGATTTCGTTATAACTGCAAACGCTTATTACAACCCAACAGCACTTAGGAAAATCCTTTAAAACTTGGAAGCTAATATAGCCGAAATATCAGTTATTTCAATGATTTCTTATGTTTTAGTACTATGACTCGAAGAAATACTTGTTACACTAAATTTCAAATAAAATTGGTGACTTAATCAGGGTTTGGCATATTTGCACTACCACTGAATTGCAATGCTATATTCAGTATTGAGTGGTAGTTAATATGTGAAAAAATTTAGTGGTAATGAAAAAAAATAACTATGACTAAAAGTCACATTTTAACTCTATTTTAATTTATATTTTATGTCTGATATAAGCTATCAACTATTTTGGTGATAAAAAATGCTTCTTGGTGTATGGGCCATGTAATTAAACAATGCCATTAAGTTAATCTTCCGAATTAAGTCACGAGGTCTTGGTGTCAACAGCAAACCGATTTATTTAGCACTCTCGAAATTCTATTGGGTATGGGAATAAGTTTCCGCCCTCGTAAAAGAGGTGTCACTGCTGATACAATTTTTGTGTTCGCTCCAGTAATTTGATTTGTGTATATGTGAGATCTCAATCGCAGTAGTTGACACTCGGTAGTAGCGTAAAAATCCTTTTTTTATCTGAAGAAAGGACTGTAACTTATTTCCATACCCAATAGAAGTCAAAAACAGGTTAGAAGAACTATGCTACAATCTGGAAATTTATACCTTTAATGAGGAAGAAATTGAATGTTTGGAAAAATATGAAAGAGTTATGCAACCTATCGCCTTCCTTCGGCGAGAATTAAAGATATTACAGCAAAAGTTTGAAAAATATTGGTATTTGCACTGGAAAACCTGAGATGATGAAGTTCTTGCATTGCATCATTCCCGATATCAAATTAAAATTTTCCAAAGTCTTGCAGAAAAGTGCTTAGTTATATACTGTAGATGATATAGAAGATAAAGTTAAAGAATACGCCCTGCACCTTAAAAGACAACCGATGGGAAAAGAACTTAATTGCAGGAGAAGAACTAATTTGTTGAGGAGTTCACTGACATTCGATTAAAATAAAGCAACCTGCGAAATTTTTGTACATACCTCCTTTTTTTAATGAAAATTATTATATGTATACATAGACTCCCATGGCGGGCCTATAGCAGCCGAAGTAGTTTGGTATTAGAAGAACGATGATAGAGTATTGATGGTTTGAACCGCTTCGGTGCAATATAATTAGAAGATTCTACTCAAAATTGTGGTTTACTTTGGAAGCATTTCCTTATTCAGCTCATATAATTTCACTTTTAATTTTCAAGAAGCAGTTTTATGTTACTGAAAAATGTTAATTATCACTAAAGATGTACACTATCACTAAATATTTAGTTGTAGTGCTATTTTTTTCACACGCACATTTTCCATGGTTTTTTATTGCAAATAGTAAACCTTACCATATGGAGCACAATTTCATTCAAATGTTTTCCACCGCTGACTATGTAGTGCCGCATTCTATCGAACCCAATACTCCAATACATTTTCGTGAGTTTTGCCAATTATCTCTCCCCAATAGCAATTTCGTTGTTTTGTTTAAACACCTGAATCATTCCTAGATGGTTGATATAACATTTATCCTTAAGGGCACACAAAAAAATACTCTAAAGTTGCCAATTGGCATCACCGTTTCGGCTGACTATTTTCGATTATATTCGAATCTTTCTAATAACTCCCATTTTGTAAATGTCTCGCCATAAACTAAATTCAGGCTTCTTCTTCTTACTTACCCAAGTGACTGATAGCCTGGCTGGGGCAATCAACGGGTGGGAAGTTCTGCAAGAATATACTGTATATCACATTCCGGATCAGTGCGACTCGTAAATGGAACATGGCCAAAGTGAAGCGTTTGAAGCGCTCAAGAAGACGACTTGTGAAGCAGAGGCGGAAGCTGCTGATTTCAGACAATCCCGAAAAGCGCTGAAGCAAGAAATCATCGCCAGCAAGAAGGCAAAATGGGAGGAACTTTGAAGGGATATAAATAACAACCCTTGGAGTATGGACTATAAAATTGTAACGGGGAAGCTAAACGCCAACTCCACAGCCATATATCTAGACAGTGATGCTATCACCAAAATAGTGCACAGACTGTTCCCAACCGAAACCCCAAGGTGACGAAATGCTTCCACCCTGCACCGAGGAAGAGCTTAAAACCGCGGCAAGAAGCTTCAAAAGAAATAAAGCTCCAGGCCCAGATGGCATACCAGCTGAAGCTCTCAAAGTTGTGGCTAAAAGCCGACCAGATGTGATGCTCGATGTTTACAATGCATGCATTGCTCAAAGTACCTTCCCTAAGCTGTGGAAAAGACATAAACAGATGCAGATCAGTAAGGATAAGGATGATCCAGCGCAACAGTCAGCTCAGCGTCCGCTTTGCATGCTGGACAACGCCGGGAAATTTCTTAAGAAACTCCTACAGCGCAGACTTGCAGAGTCTGTGGAGAGTGCAGAAGAATTATCAGCAAGGAAATACGGTTTCCGACGAGGGAAATCAACCCTTGGTGCAATAGAGGAGGTGGTAAGCAGCGCTTAACACAGACGCCACTACCCGAACCGCATCACCGTCCTGACAACGCTTGATATACGAAACGCCTTTAACAGCCTACGATAGATAAACATTATAAAGGCACTACAAGAAAGGTTTCGAATACCTCCAGAGCTACCTGAGTGAGCTCGAACTGCTGGTCAGAAAACAAAAGCGATAACGTCTGGCACAGCTCAATTCTCGGCCCCGATCTCTGGAAGCTGAGCTACGATGAGGTATTGAGCATAGAAATGCCAGAATATACATATCTAGTGGGATACGCGGACGATATAGCTCATACCATACCAGCTCGGGACACTGAGGACATTGGAAAAAAGCTGAACCAAGTCATGATAAGGACGCAAATATGGCTTGAGGACCACGGCTTGGAACTCGCCAAACATAACACCTGAAGTTATCCTCATGACACGAGATCACATGCCACTCGAGGTCAGCTTGCAAATAGGCGACACGTCCTTAGTGACCCAAAAAGTAGTGAAATACTTAGGTATTCAACTTGACTGCAGGCTTACTAAGTTCTGAACTGCTTTTGCCAAAAAAAATTTGTTTTTATAGCATAATTTTTGAGAATTTATGTGGAAATGTATTGGCATCTGTGACTATGATGGCCTTATGAATATGCCTTAGGTAAAGTTGTAATATATACAACTGATTACTTGGAAAGCCAGTTTCTATAAGGATACAATAAAACGGAGTATTTGTAGTCAAGTTCAAAAATCGTTTTTAAAAAACAAAACTCAGTTTTATCTATGTACTTCAATAAGAGTTTCTTGACACTCCAATGAAACCGCCGAACAAGACGCGTAGTAAATTTAATGTGATAAAATAGGAGGACATAAAACTCAATAAAATAGGACAAATACTGAAATTTATAGAGGAAGTTGAGTTTAGAAAAATGCTCTGAATCCATGGCACAATATGTAGATAGTTTCTTATTTTGAAATGTCGTATGAATCTGTCAAGGAAGTCAGTAGTTGACTTCCTTGATATTTCCAACAGAACATTGAAAACGTTCAAAGATTAGGGGTTTGCATACTCGTATATTGAGTATACAATGCTCAACATTTCGTCATCTGAGATGCTATATCGCCAAAGCGTAAATGCCAGTACTCCCCAAGAAGTCTGCCTTCTATTCGTTATTTTGAAATTGATTACAGCTCAACTTCTTTAATTGCGTAAAAAATGTATATTGGATTGCGTTTGATTTCTTTTAATATGAATAAAATAACTTTATTTCAGAAGTTTTTCCAAGCCTGTTATGTATACATGAAAGTAATCACTTGCTTCTGCACAATAAATTGCTGAGTGAAGCTGGTTAAAGTGGTTCGCCGACATCTATTGAATGACAAATCATTGCCTATCGACGTGAATGGCGTATGATGATATGTGAGAAAAAGTTTACGCATTCGCAAATGAAATGTGTCTTATGGTAGATCAAGTGTTTTCAATACAAGTTTAGCCGAGTGTATGGGCTAGTATGCGTGAGTATGTGTGTGAGTATGCACAAGCCCACGATTTCACTTCACTTGACTGGAAGTACTCTGATAATTACGACTGAATGTGATATTATTATTATTATTGTTATTGTTATTCGCTTATGTGTGTTATTGTTAGCTTGAAGAATATTAGTATTTTATATGAGTTCGTTAATTATATTTTCTCTTGCCATAATAATAAAAGTACCTACATATATATGTAAGTGGATGGCTTTAGGGGATTTTGAATAATTTTTAATTATGTATGTGTGCATAGGCCTTTATTTGGAAATTTTGCCTACTTTTTCAGATAATTTATACTTAAAAAAAACAATCAAATGTTACCTAAATGAGTAAATTTTAGGCAATTTATGAATGACAAAAAATATTTTGATTCTAACCAAAGATTTAAAAAATTATTTCATTCAACAATTATAAGATAAATTTATAAAGTATCAAATTTATAGCAGTACTTCAGTTTGCTTGGAACAATTTGGAATTTTGCAAATATAGGGTGTTTTTTTTAGAGGTTAGGTTTTCAAGATGAAATAAAACGTATATAATTTAATGTTATGGCCAAGAATTTAGCTTTATTATAAAGATAAGGGTTTGCCATTATGTTTTAAAAATGATACCCATTCAACCAAAAGTGAGCTTCATCGCTGAACAAAATTTTCTTCGATGCGTCGCGCGAACCGAACCATTATTTTCGTAATAAATTTGCACGATTTGCAAACGTTGTTCAGGTGTAAATCTATTCATTATGAAATGGCAAACCAAACTGAGCATAAATCAAGTGACAGCTGTCAAAAAGACCATCAACGAAAAAAGTAGTGCCAACTTGAAAACCTAACCTCTTAAAAAAACACCCTATATTAAGATTTCAAACAATTCGGTTGAATGGGTTTTTTGTTTTCATCCCCGCCGTGCCGAAAAAAGTCGTTTCGAGATAAATGAGTTTAAAGTTGGAGGTACAGGAGCGGGCGGACCGCTCTCTACCTAATTAATGGGCTGTAGGAGCTATAATATTGGGAATTTCCACATGAAAATTTCACAGTATATTCTTAAGATACTATACTTTCGAAATATTGAAAAAAAATAAAAAATAGATTTTAACTTTTGCTGCTGCGAAATATTTTCAGCAATATCCCGTTTATCCTTAAATTATCAGAAGACCTTGGATTACTTGATGAAATACAAAGCCTTATTTTATAAAAAGTATTGCTTTGCATCAAGTGAACCGCAGTGTAAGTACTCATGGTAATAAGAAATCTGATCTGTTGCACAGAGTGGATTATGACTAAGAGAAAGAAAATAAAATATGGCATTAACTGTACGGAAAATGGCTTAATAACTCACTCAACATGGACTGAAAATTCTTGAGAGGCTGCATCTGCGCTGATCTCAAACATCAAAGGTCTGATTAGGTAAATATTATCACTGAGTAAATGGAACTGCTTATATCCATTTGCATTGTGCGCAAGAAACTTTTCATCGTGCAATTGTCTGAATGCGATCGACATATATGACAAACTCATTTGCCCAACTTGCCTTGAGGAGGCCGAACACTTTCTTTAAGAGTGGCCCGACTTTTCTGGGATTTTGCTGGCAAATTTTGTAAAATATATAATGAAAAGTATCTGAGCTCTTTAAGACCAAATAATCTTCTCACATTCATTCGTGCTGCGGTAGATTTAAAATGCATTCAAAAGAACCCGAATATTGTAGAATGAATGGTAGCTGTCTTCTGCACGTTTAAAATATATATACCTGTTTATATACTTATATATGCATATGCAGTTCAGTACCTGTCCTCTTTTGTTTACATTTGGTGGGAAGAGAAAGTGATTTGAGAACATTCACCCAGACTCAATGTGCGACTGCATACGTAATTAGCAAGTAAAAACTTATACAAATTGGAGCAAGTAACTAGCGAGGCTTCTCCCAAAAAATTTTCTCAATAAAGTCACGCTGCACCTCTCAGGCTCTCAAGTAAATGTTGTTTATCGATATATGTAGCTGTAAAAAGTCACATTCTTCTGCTACCTCACTTCTGCAGACAATATGCACTTAACTGTAAAATTCTGCCTCTACGCCGCCAACTTAACGAGCCAAGTTTATTTGCACCGAAACGCTCAAATCGCTGCCACTAACCAAAATAGCAAGTGTCCGTAGCAGAAGAAACTGAAAATGAACACCTTGGCAGCAATGAAGGCACAACTAGCGTGGTATGATGGTAAATCAAATCACAAACAGCGATCAGTTGCAAACTTAAGCTCGTGTTGAACAGTTGTGCGCATGCGCGTCGAGTCGTAAACAACAAATCGAACAATCAACCAACGAAAAGCCTGAAGTTGCCAATTGGATAATTTAAAAGCAAAATAAGCATCTAAAAAATAAGAGGTAACAGACGAGACGCGTTACGTTACATACATACATATTTACATACCCGTATACTGCGCGCAATTGTTGCTATTTTCGTCGTTCATAAAGTAGAGTTATTGTGGTAACCAGTTCCCGAAGAAAGGTAAAAAGCTAAGCTACACACATAAATTCATAAGTACTTGCAACAAAGAAAAGCAAGAAAGTTAAATTGTAATATAAACACGCTTACATCAACACACATACTCGTACTCACATACATACATACATAACTTAAAATGCTCACCACGTCTTGAAGGCACTTTAGACGCTAGCCAAGACAGTTGCGCAGTCGCAGTATAGCTGTTGGTGCGTTTTACTAACAAACAGTAAAAACCGTAAGAGAAAACTTTTACCGACGTCAGTCGTGCGGCAAATGGCCAAGAGTGAAGTGTTGTGGTAATGGCTTAATATTTTTCAAAAACAAAAAAAAACATATATTAGTGATATGCATTTATGAGGAATTGACCGAAATAATAAATAGTGCGCTTTTTTCTGGCAATAATTTTTAGAGCGACAAAACTTTCAATAAAAAAAATTGTTTAACACCTACAACACAGTCGGCGTTTTCTTAACCATAACTAAAGCTCAAGGTACATATAAATGAGACGTTTTTATTTGATTTGATATCTAACCTAAAAGTGGTATATGCATAATAAAAAAACATTGAATAAAATAATGGAAAAAGAAAATAATGAAATAGAAAAAAAAATATTTATAGCTAAAAGTTCCGAAAAGCACTCAAAACTTGCCAACTATTGAAATTGAGAAAATATATATCTTTATTTTAAAATTTAAAGTTAATAAAAATACTAGAAATTTGCTAAATAAAATTTTTTTTTTTAATTTTAAAATTAAATGTTAATAGAAAGACCATGAATTTGCTAAATATGGAAAAGGAAACGTTGTTTCTTTTTTAATTTTATATTTAAAAGTTAATAGAAGAAATAGAAATTTGCTAAATATGCAAATAGAAAAAAAAAACTCTTTTTTATTTTTTTAATTAAAAGTCATTAGAAAAATAATTTTCTAAAAAGGGAAACAAAAAATATATAATATAATTAACAGTTAAGGAAAGGATTACAATTTGGTAAACATGGAGCCATATCTTAATAGAAATTCAAATAAAAGTGAAAAATAAGGAAAATATTCATTGAATAAAGCAAAGAGTGGCAAGGAATTTTTCATATTCAAATATGATTGAGTACATAAAAGAAATTATATGAGTTCGCTGAATATTGTTACAAAAAAAAAGTTCTTTCAGATTGAAAAAAGTTTTTTTTTCAAAGTTTTAAAAATTTATATAAAAAAAAAATTTTTTTTTGAAAGCTTAAAATATTAAACAAAATAAATTTTTTTTTCAAAGTTTAAAAATTTAAAAAAAAATTTTTTTTTTATTTGTAAGGAATTTTTTATATTCAAAAATGATTGAGTACATAAAAAAATTATATGACTTCGCTGATTATTGTTACGAAAACAAAGTTCTTTCAGATTAAAAAAAAAATTTTTTTTTCAGTTTTAAAAATTAAAAAATAAAGAACATTTTTTTTTTCAAAGTTTTAGAAATTAAAAAAAAAAATTGTTTTCTTCAACGTTTTAAAAATTTTTTTTCCAATTTTTTTTTTTTTGTAATATAAAAAAAGAGAAAGTATGTGAGTTCGCTGAATATTGTTACAAAAAAAAGTTCTTTCAGATTAAAAGAACAATTTTTTTTTCAAAGTTTTAAAATTAAAAAAAAAAAACAAAAAAATTTTTTTTTCAAAGTTTAAAATATTAATAAAAAAGAAATTTTTTTTTCAAAGTTTAAAACTTTTTTTTTATAATTTTTTTTTATTTGTAAGGAATTTTTTATATTCAAAAATGATTGAGTACATAAAAAAATTATATGACTTCGCTGATTATTGTTACGAAAACAACGTTCTTTCAGATTAAAAAAAATTTTTTTTTTTTTTGCAGTTTTAAAAATTAAAAAATAAAGAAAAAATTTTTTTTTTCAACGTTTTAAAATTTTTTTTTAATTTTTTTTTTTTGTAATTTGAAAAAAGAGAAATTATGTGAGTTCGCTGAATATTGCTACGAAAACAAAGTTCTTTCAGATTAAAAACAATTTTTTTTTCAAAGTTTTAAAAATTAAAAAAAAAAATTTTTTTTTTCAGTTTTAAAAATTTTTTAAATTTTTTTTTATTTGTAATTCTAAAAAAGAGAAATTATGTGAGTTCGCTCAATGTTGTCACAAAAAATTTTTTTTTCAAATTTTTTAAATTTCAAATTAAAAAAAAATGTTCGATATTTTTTAAATTCTTTTCTTTTAATTTTGTGTTCATAACAAATATTTAAGTAATTAACAAAATAATTGTTCAGAAATCTACCATTGTACGCATTTTATAAAAATAAGCATTAAAGTATTGTAATAAAAAAGGTTGTATTCAATAATAAATCATACATAATAATAGTAATAATAATATATAAATAAATAGTACGATTTAAAATGAAAAAAATAAAACAAAAATTATTAATGCGTTTACAGAAAAAAAAGTCATCAAAATAAAAAATAAATACAACAAAAACTCGTATAAAAGAAATTTACTTACAATTAGTTACTAATCTTATGCAACTAAGTCCATCTGACATCGCTAGGCACCAAAAGGTCTATGCGTAGTTTATTGTCAACTAGGCTAACCTAACCTAAATACAAACGAAAATGTTTCTGCAGAACTAAAATAAATAAGACATACTACGATTTAAATACAATAAACTAAATTAAATACAATCAATAAATAAATCATAAATTCAGTTTCGAAATAAAATTTACAATACATACTTATAAAATATAATGAATGAATTAATGTATGAATAGATGCACACACACAAACTCAAAGATAAAGATAATCTTACAACTGCCTGTATTATTATTCTAGTATTTAAGGATAAATAAGTAAGCAACATGCAGTTGAAAGCGGAAATAATATTTGGAATAAGATAAAAATATTAAATAATGAAGAATAAAAAATAGTTAAAACTCACTCAGTAAATAAGAAAATTTAATAAATTCAATAAAATAAAGAAAGAAAACAAAAAATCAAATAAATTCATATCAAGTAAATAAGTAAATCGTGGGTATATTTCTAGGAAATAAAAAAATATTTCAGAAAATATTTACGCTCACTAAATGCAGTAGTTACAGCTTCCTTAAATACATTTCGAAAAATTTCATTAACCCAATACATATGTATGTGTGTTTGTAAGGTATGCATTCTAAATTTGATAGTTAATTATACTTTTTTAAGCAAGAACTATCAAACGGCTCTAAAACGACTATGTAGAAATAAGATTTAGTGTGTGAAACTTCAAAACGTCATTTAAGAAAAACAAACATTAAAATAACAAATGCTTTTCTTTTGAACTAAGGCAATTTTCCAGATACAGTATTAGCCTGCAACTACATAAATTTCTCGCATCTGCACACTTTTTGTCGCAGCCACTTTCGAACAAGTTCATAAAACTACTCAATATCACAGCACAGGCACACGCACATATGCACAATAACCCAGCAAACACAAGAAAAAATTTAGTTTCAGCATTCATTGCACTTTTCCCAGACCTTGTCCTCAACTCGTGCTGAAGTTGAATAATATCTGAGAATTACAACTTTCTTGCAGCATTGAAGTTTTCCTTGCCATTATATTTTAAAAATAATGCTATTATTTAAAAAAGTGTATGAAACTAATTGAAAAGTAGCTCATATTCGAGTTCAACTTGCGTATTTTATTTTGATTTTTTTCATGTCGTTGCTAAGTAATTGCAGTACCTGATCAATTAAGTATCGAATATTGAAGTAATTTTATTTTATGTAATTTACCTTTTTTAGGTTTATATAATTGATTTTCAATTCAAACAATTTATTCAACTTTAGGAATATACGAAATCAGTTTAAATTATAAAATAAAAAAGATTATTCCATTTGATACCAATTGGACAAATCTCTGTGAGATCAAGTGGGGAATTATTTATAACTCAACTTATTAACTAAAAAAAAATCAATATAAAAAGGTGCCTTTTAAGTTAAAATTCTCTCGAGAATTAACGTTGCAAATTTGAGAAAGCAATTTCACATCAAATTCATCTGAAGTTGATACCAAACTAAGGGTTTATTGGGGAATAGCAAACTGAAAAGAAATTTTCACACGTAGTACAAATGTACGTACGTACGTTCGTTAGCTGCTGTACTAAACATTCATTCACGTACGAATGTATCGTACAATAATATAAAAAGAAAGTGTTACGAATTGGGTGTGTTCGAACTGGTTAAATATACAAAAGAAATGCTCTTCACATTATTCAAAGCCAAGTGGAAGTCGGCAATGCCAGAAATCAATGGTTTTCTTATGCACACACACACACACACACACGCATGTAGGTAGGTGTGTAGGTTTGCTTTACAGCTCGTTAGCGTGCTGAGCATGCGCGACCAGTGTCAGTGCCAACCAGCTTTAGTGCCGACAAGCAATCGTTGTCGGACAACGCCTGCCGTATTGTGCTCTGGTAGATATTGTTGACCCAGTTTTCACTTTGATGCATATTTACCAATTGTTTTCTTGTTGTTTTTATTGTATTGCAAGTAATTAATAAAATCCAAAAGGATTGGGTTAATTGAATTGTTTTCGTACTTCCGGCACCTTCAACTAAGCGAACTTCAGCAATGTAAAGATACATAAGTAAAGACATACTTACATACATACGTACATATGGATAAGAAAAGAAAGTGAGTTTGGCCCTGCATACAGCTTGAAAAATAAATACAATCATTCATCGATACATATCTACCTCAACTTGTATGTAATTATAAATAGAAAGTGGTGACTGTTGACAATTTTGTTGATATATGCGCATTCAAATATAGACATATGTACAGATGTTTACAAAAGAAAAACCAGTCTATTTGTAGAGAAGGACGTGCGCATGCAATTTTTGCATTTGCTTTCGAGCAAATTCCCTCGAGACATATTCGTCTCTATATTTTTCATAAATGGAATCTAATATCACTTTTCTGTTGAAAACAAGTAAATGCGCAGTACTCGCCACGTCAAAACTACTGAAAACCTTAGATTTATACCGCTTCTTATGGAGCTCGTGCACTGCATATTCTGGAAAGGAGTTTCCACCACAAGAACCAGCGAAATACTGATATTGCAGTGAATAGTGATCATTTCCCACTAGAAATGGGTATCAGGCAGTAAGAAATTCTAGATCAGTATATGTAAATAAAGGGCTTAAAATTAACAATAACTTTTTTCTAAATTTAAAAAATCCGGTTATGGAAATGTTTATTTCGACCTTTCCGTCGTCCATTGCTGGTCTCTTTGCATACTGCAGCTGTGTAATTCACAGTTGACAAATTTGATAGACTTACGCCAATTCCAAAATATATATAAATTTTCGGATAGGGTGATTAATTTTGCGCCACCTTTTATAATTAATATATAACTGCAGGTTATTGACTTTTCGGAATTCAAACTGCCCTACAAGAACTGCATTTGTCTTGTCGATTTTGAGGAAGTTGAGCAGGAAGAGGACTTTCTCTCAGCCTGAAAATGTGCACCCATGCAAAAATGTGTATATATATACATATAATTGGCACGTACACCCTTTTTGGATGTTTGGCCGAGATTCTCTTCCTATTTGCCCCCTCGGTAGGCAATTTCAAACCTCCGAGTGTATTTCTGCCATGAAAAAGCTCCTCATAAAAATATCTGCCGTTAGGAGTCGGCTTGAAACTTTAGGCCCCTCCATTTGTGGAACAACATCAAGACGCACACCACAAGTAGGAGGAGGAGCTCAGCCAAACACCCAAAAAGGGTGTACGCGCCAATTATATATATGTATATATATATATATATATAATTAGCTCTATTTAAGCATATCAGCCATTGCTAGAATCTTCAGAAATAGCCTAATCCTCAATGACAGCCTAATAACGCTATATAGAGACAACGAGTTTTGATGCTTTCAGATATACCAAAAAAGTCAATAAAACTTGCATTGGCTTCAATCAAGAATTGTGCACTAATTTCAGTGAGTTTTTATGTATTTCTTTTCTTTTTTCTTTACTTTTCGTTACTTACTTACTTTTCCCATTAAAGAGCCTTTGTTGCTCCTCTTATTGACCAGGCTACACTGCATGGAGTTCTGACTGCATTTTTGTGCAATTAAGTAACAATTGTAAAATTTATTAATCAAGCTCACGTATTGTAAATTACGTTCAATTAAAGCGTGAATTGCTAAAAATTTCCCATACGATCTTTTGTGTTGTTATGCTGGAAATGGAGCGACTTGCAGAAATAGCTTGCAGAAATGGCGTATACGCTCTGCATACCGAAATCAATAAAATTGCCCTCATGGTGATGCTGAATTCACCTGAAGGCATACAGACGTATATGTTATGTATATATAATTGACGCTTACAACCTTTGCTTGGGTGT
This sequence comes from Anastrepha fraterculus, assembly GCA_037575425.1. Classification (NCBI taxonomy): domain Eukaryota; kingdom Metazoa; phylum Arthropoda; class Insecta; order Diptera; family Tephritidae; genus Anastrepha; species Anastrepha fraterculus. The sequence goes on from JAYXIM010042800.1 coordinate 13,695, forward strand.
TTGGGTGGGCTCCTCCTCATTTTTGTGGCATCTTCATAATTGTCCACAAATGGAGTCTCATGCCGCCTTTTTTTCGAAGCTGTGCACTACCAAAGGATAGTCACGCACCTACCCGTTAGGCCACGGCGGCTGTATGTATGTATGCATATATATATTTATTTGTGAAAACAAAGAATTAAAGCAGATTGTGCGCAATTCTTTGTCAGCATCTTTAAAAATAGCATTGGTTCGAATCAAAGATTTCGCAATAATATGTGTGTGTGTTTTTTTTTTCTTTACTTTTCGCTACTTACTTACTTCTTCCTTTGAAGAGCCTTTGTTGTTCTTGTTATTAAAAAGGCATCACTACATGACATTCTGACTGAATTTATGTGTCATTAAGTACTAATTGTGAAATTTATTAATCAAGTTCATGTATCGTAAAGTAGGCTTTAATTGAAGCCTGAATTGTTAACAATTTCCTTTTGTGTGGTTATGTTTTCTTGATTTGCCTCAATTGGAGGTACCTTCAGCCTTATGCCGCCTTTAAACGGGCAAGGGAAAGCGCTAATGTAAAGTATTTTTTTATGTCCTGTTTTTCGAATCTGTGCACTGCCGACTACCATTTGGACCTACCCGTAGGCCACAGCGGCTGCAAAACTTGTTTATTTTTTAACTCTTCTTGTTTTTGATACTTTTCACTTTTCTTAATTTTATTCATCGAGTGATCTTAATTTCTTTGCACAAACATTAGCTAAGAACTCTGCGCTTAGCATCGTCCATGACTTGAAACAATTCAATTTTTACGAATTGCTTGTTTTCACACTGCTTGAACTCGTTGTATGCACTTCCAGTTGACCCACATTCGGTCATCATGCATGTGCTATGAATATACATATGTACATATGTCTGTATGTGTAAGAAAACCTATCTATTTATAAAAAAGCACAAAATCAAATGCTTCTACTTAGAGGAGAGTTATTTTATTTTACAAATATTTCTATTGCCTCTTGGATATTTTTGTAAATACGAGTTTTGGTTTTTGAATTTTTTCGTCAGATTGCGTTTAGCTGAATACACATACATACGCGCATATATGCACGTATATTTATGTATGTCGTAGTTGCCGCCACTTTCTTTGCTCTTTTGCTTTTTATGCAACTTCTATTTACTTCACGCTCGCTTGACTTGTATGCGGTGGTCTAGATTTAAATGCATTGCCAGCCACAGCTTCTTTTCTTAGTTTACCCACAAAAGCAGGCACTTAACTTAAGTAGTGCTGTACAACAAAATATTTGCTAGGAAAGTTAGACCTCAATCCAAAAAAAAAAAAACACAGTAAATTAAATTATATGGAATTCAAAATGGTTTTATTTATTGCTTCTAAAAGTTTGAAGTTGGCGGTCGAGTGACTGGTGTTTGCGCCTATTTTAAAGCAAATCAACTCTATGTTTTATATGTATTTTTGCATTCCAAAGAAGGAGCTGCATATGCAGAATACCCGAATATGGATAAATTCGTTTTTATTTTAGTTTTACCTATGTGGTCCATCTGAGTTTCGATGCCATGCACCCAATTATAAATATGTATATTGGGTGTTCAATCGAGCCACTTTCCTTATTGATGGTGTGCGTCTTGATGTTTTCCCAAAAATGAACGAACCTACAGTTTTATGACGCCTCCGAAGGGCACATAGTTTTTTATGCGGAACTTTTTTATGGCAGAAATATACTGGGAGGTTCACCCGCGGAGAGCTGATCGCTGTTAGAAAAAACATTTTCCATCATTTTAGTGTTTCATGTCAGGAGATTCGAACCTGTGTCTTACCGAAGGATAGTCACTCACCAACTCAAGCGGTTACGGTGGCCGCTGCCAACCGGTGCACACCCAGTTGGTGTTACGTTGATGCACAAAATCTACATCTATTCTGCGAAAAATATTTTTTATATTATTTTTTTTTCTACTTTTAATAAAGGGTGGTTAAGTTTTAAGGGCCAGTGTTGATTTTGAATAAAATAAAATTCTTTTAGGAAATTAATGTCGTTTCTCTTTATTATGATAATATTGGTATAGCTCAATTACGTATAGATGAGCCAAATGTCCGAGCCGATGGTCCAAATTTTCGATGACTCTGAGACATGATTGAGGTTATCTCATCCTTTAGCTCTACACTTGTTGCTGGCTTATCGACGTATCCCTTTACTTTCAAATAACCCCAAAGAAAGAAGTCCAACGGTGTCGTTGACGTTTAGGTGTGGTTGCCATTCAACATCGGCCCTTGAAATTTAATCACCCTTTATTTAGAATCAATATGATTACAATTGTTCATAACAAACAGTTCAGAGAAACGGATTTAATAGTGTTTTGTTTTTGGATTTCTTATACGGCCTGTCTTGAAAATAATAGTCATTAGCAGCCTACGCTGCGAGCTGTGAAAAGTAAAATGTGTTAATTTTATTGCCGGGATTTTATACTATCCAGCAACATAACAACACATTATTCTGCGGATTCGACAGAATTGTAAACATTTTTATAAGCTAAACTATTTTGGAATAGCACACAGTAGGCCGCCTCATACATGTAACTACTTTCTAATGCCAGCAAAAGGAGCGCACGTTTTTCTTAAATTGTAAGCCAAAATACGCATAGTAAATCTCACCCTATTTTAAGTTTTAATCATATTTTAAATAGCAACCATTTTTGCTTTTAACTTTCAAAGTAAATTTTATTTTGAACTCTCGCGGCTCATATGAACTAGTCAAAAACTAGTCCATTTCGGACTAGTAAACAAATGCATATACCTACATAACCAGATGCTTTTATTCGCAATTTAACTAGTTTTTTTGCCTTTTAGCAATAATTCTCCTCTCTCACGTCATACTCCATGTTCGTTTATATGTATTTCTCCTTTTCACATATCACATGCACATTCAACTACATATGCATACACATACATATGCACACATTTAAAAACTTATTTCGGTTTGCATGCTAAAAGAATATGTCGAAACATTGCGCATTAAGTGCACTCGCATTGCAATTTTAACTTATTTTAACTTGCGAATGGAACTTGCGGAGGGAGATTATGACACACATACTACGAGTATAAGTGCATATGTACGAGTAAGAACTCGGCTGTATGAGCTCTTGCCGGTTTGTGAAATTTGGCACTTTCAAGTATTCCATTTAACCCAAACTATTTCCCTCCTTTGTTAAGCTGCAAGACAGAATAAGCAGTAATACAGATAAAGTAGATACGCGTATGTGAGAAAAATTCTTGCGAAATTTCTTTCACAACGCTTCAGGATGTTAATGAGTAAGACAAGCAAAAAGTGTGAAAGCGTGCAAAAATGAGCGCACAATGAAGAAGTTTTAAGGCGAAATTGATGTAAAAGAAAATAAAGCGGCAAATTGTTTACCATTCGAAACTAGGTGCATTAGGGTGGTTGCTAATTATTTTCTTGTATCGAAATCATTGAAAAAAAAAACTATGTATTAATTGAAAGTAGTAAATAATAAATTCGGTAAATATTTTATGAGCACTTAAAAAATACTAAATTGCTAAGTTGATGTTAAGTGAAATATTCGGAACATTAGCTCAGTCCCTCTTTCGCTCTGGCTATGACACTACACTATTTTCCAAATATAAAACTACTTTTTTTAGGGTCTGGCAAATCTGATTTGGCGCGCATTCCCAACATTTACCAACTCATTAAGCGCACGCAGTGGATAAAATTTACTGAATTATAAAGAAGGAGTGATTTCAAAAGAGTTGGCTTTTGTCAAGAGTGATTTCAATTAGCTGATTCTTATACTTTGCATATTGTTCGTTACATTGCACAATAAGTCAAATCACCACTTTTTCTGTGCGAAATTAGTAAAAGCTGCAAAGCCATATTACTTGCAACAAAAATAGTGAAAAATTGTATAAAGCAGAACAGCTTTAGGAAAGAAGACAAATTAACCCAATCATAACCAAAAACACAACCTTAGTGGTTTTCAAGCCATTAATTTAAACAAAAAGTATTCTTATTATCAATTTTTATTTTACATTATTTGAAGAGAAGTACTAGCTACTGAGGCCTTTGGTTTTTAAATAGAAATATATTTGCTTTCATGCTCAGTCAACTACGTGTTTGACAAGCGTCTAATAGCCCTCGCCTCATTTGAAATGGTATTTTTTGGGTGTTTCTTTAAAAGCGTATAAAACGAAAACGAAAAAAGATGTTTTATTTTTGTTTTGATAATTTTTTTAATTTTTTTTAATCAATTGTTAAAAAACTTAAATTGTTTTGACCATACGAGGTTTATTCACAAAATTGTCAGGCTTCA
>JAYXIM010042801.1:0-13714 GCA_037575425.1 Anastrepha fraterculus
GAATTCTGTATATCAACAAAAAATTATTTCGCTTTTTTTGCATTAGTGAGTGTTACTTGAACTTCTGGGTGAGGTCCTTTACTAGTTTATTTATTTGAGCTTTATGGCTCAGAAGATATTTAAGCATATGCACATTTGTGTAGAATGGCGCTAAATACTTTCGGATGAAATTATTGGTGAACTCTTCAGACGTTTTGCTCTTATTATAAAAGTTGATGAGGGACAATGCGTGCCCATAGTAGGCATGCAGGGTATCCTTAAAATTTACCAATTTAGCTCTTTTTTGAGAGATGCAGCGATCTGTTCGGCAGATGAAATGATAAACAAACAAAAAAACCACTTGCTGCATAGTTACAGGCGGGAATAAATTTAAGCCGCCCAAGCCGCTATTGTGAACAATAGACTAAAATCCATTGTTAACGTACATCGATATTGCAATATGTTAACGATAAGCGCATTTTGAGCTGCATTTTTGAATTCTCCACCAGACGAAGTTCTCAATTGAAAGGGCAGGGTGAACGTGCACTGTTGTTTTTTATATCTTCGTTCTAACTTTTCAAGTCTAACTTTTCGATTATCCTTTTTATTCCAAGCTGCCAAAACGTGCACAAGTCTTAGAAGGTTCGCAGCCTTTCATGGATGCACAAAACCATTTGGTAGCGTAATCCAATTCGTACAAAGCTGTCAAGCGGAGTCGTACCCATTTTAGTAAAATATAGATTTTCAATATCTCATCAGTCAAAAGAAGAGTGGAACTGTGACAGCTCCAATTTGAAATACCCTTAACATTGAGTTCTTTTTGTTAAAGTTTCTCCACAACATCCATGAAAACACCTCCATGTGCACAAGATTTTGTTGTACGTTTTCACATACATATGTATGCACATTGTGCCTATTCACATATACATTTGTGTGTATGTATTTATATACTACGCTTGTGTAGGCGACAGTACGTGCCAATCCAGTTATGTCTATAACACCGGGTAACATTTTTGAAAATACTTTCTTCTTTTGGTTGTCACAGTCTGGATGCCAATGTTGATTTGTTGTTAGTTGCTGTTGTACTATAAGTTTATTGAAAAGAAAGTTACACTTCCTTGCGCATATCTCGCATGCATGCACATGCAAGTACATAAGTAACAAGTGCATGCAGACGTCATATGTGTGGCAGTGAGGTAGTGTGGCATGCAGCCAGCGTGCAGTTGAAAAAATTAATGGCTGTATGCATTATTGACTTACTCAATGATGTTTTTACATTTCTACATATATATAAGTATATAGGGTCTCTCAAAAGTGACGCCTACTACTACTAGGGGACTACTGACATTTAGTGAATAGTTCCTAGACGGTACCTTTTTTTCAAGTTGTAAGATGCAGCATTTTACTCGATAGAACAATGAGCTAAAATTATTGAAACTTTTTAAAAAAATTGTCGATCTTTAAGACCAACATATTGCAAAATTTCTAATTTTTTTTGTGGAAGCAATCGTCCGCATGAATCGACAATGCAAAGGATGCTGAAAAATTTCAAGAAACTTGTTTTGTGGAGGAAAAAAAAAGAACTGACAGATCAAAAACTTGATGTTCCATTGAGAATATTGGTGATGTCGCGCAAAGTGTTGCTGAACAACTGCAACATCGACATCTCGACGTTCTCAACTATTAGGCATTTATAAATCGACGGTTTGGTAGGTTTCAACTGTAGACGTGCTCATGATGGATATGATTGTATGGATATAGAGAAGGAGGTAAATGGAATCGCAATGGAATTGATCAAGTTACATTTACACAAACGTGAAAAATGACGAAACATTTATCAAATTCATGAAAGATATGTTCAATTTCGCTTGTGCATCAGACGTTAATAGGTCAACAACACTAAGAGGCAACATCATCGATTTGCCTTTTTCAAGACACGTTACTCACGAAACACTCCCTTGCATTTCCTACCTACCTTTCCTATCATCGTCCTATTCTCAACAGAGAAATGGTTCATTACCATGCACACAGGAAGAAGGCATATGCAAATACAAATATGTGAATTTATATACATATGCGCATATACATACATATATATGCTCACTCAAGTCGAAGAGAGCCAGATGTCGAACGTTGCCGAACGCGGGGCCGATTGTGCCTCTTTGTCGTTCGTTCCGTGCTCTCGTTTGCAGCTAAAGCAAGGTAACGACGCATGAGCAAGATAACTACGCATTTTTTGGTGAGTGCAGCCGGCTACATCGAATTATAATGTCAATGTTCCCATATTTTCTTTTAAAGCAACATCAAGACGCGTCTTTCGAAAGACCCTTTACATGTTCATATAGGAGTATATGCTGTTTGAAGTCATAGTAAATTAATTTAATGTAATTAATATTTGGGCCTTTGTATGCTCGTTTCTGATATCTTAATTACTTCAGTATACAATTGAATATGTTTCGATTGAGATGGCTGATAAAAGTGAATGCCTTCAGTTTACTTACTTTATGCATTATGTGAATAATATTACATATTAAAGGTAATTCTGATATTTTCATTCAATATTCATACACACAATTAATAACTAGAATGCTGCACAATTCATGACGACATATCGCATGTGATATTATCAATTAACGGTGTGAGAAAGTACTATGGAAATACTGTTCTATCTTTGGTTAACCTTCGTACTGTGCCGGAAATATAATGGGAGAAATATTGGTTATACGTATGCATTGACTTTTACATATATATACAGTGCATGCAATTGAAAGTCGTACAATTTTTTTTTTTTTTTTTGCCATATTAGCTCAGAAGAGATGTACAAAAGCTAAAGAACTCTAATTGGCATCCCACTGGACTTATCGTAAATATTGTTTCAATATTTTATAAACCTCTCTAAGAACAAATTGAAAAACAAACAGAAAACTTACAGGCGAAGGAATCCGCAATATAACATCCCTTGCTGACTCTGCGACGCGTTACCGGAGACACCATTACATTTGATTCTCGAATGTGTTGTCATGAAAAGATTTTCAAGAAAAAGTAAAAATCTCGCGCTCAACTCAGATTGGCACTATCGTAGACTTCTGAAAATAACTGGGTTTGGATAGTGTGAAGAATAAAGGGCACAATGAACTGAGTTTCTCTACGTGGCTTGGTGTTGTTCTACGATTGGAGGGAATTGATTCCTAACGGCAGGTGTTTATTATGAGAAAAATACACTCAGAGGTCCATGCAGAGGAGTGCCTACCATTAGAAAACTTCTGTTTTTGCAATTTGATGATTAATTTTCCCAATCGGCTTTGAGCCCGAGCTCAACGAGTGGTAGTACACATTGTAGAAGCCCCCTTTATAATCCCCAACAAAAATAGACAAAATTTCATCAAAATCTTAATTCTAGTTTTTACCGCATTATTTCTTAACTATTAGCTATAGGGACTCAAAATTTGCATCGTCCTGCACTTAAACTAAATTAATATACCCAAAAGACTTTAAAAAATCTATATATTTTATTAAAAATTTTGTAATACTTTGGCAAATTTGCGCATTTCGTAAGCATGATGGCTCGAAGACCCGTAAAGACATAGGCGCTGGAATTTACGGCCCCAGAGCCAAGCGCTCTGTGCCGATGGGAAGTTTTCCAAGCATCTTCCAAGCGGAGATGTATGCCATCTGTCTATGAGTAGAGATAAACTTAGGACTCTCCGGAATGAGCGAATTGTTGTTCTGAGCGATAGTGAGGCGGTACTCATGGCCCTATCGTCCTTTGACATCGAAAGACGAAAGAGTGGACACATTGGCGAGAAAGGCTGTGGTCTCGCCTTTAATAGGGACCGGACCCATTCTTGCTATGGGGCAATAAACCATCAAGGAGAAGCTTAGGAGTGAAGAGCTAGGGCTATGGAAGTTTGCTGGCTCCAAACTATGTAGCTATGCCAGGCGAAATCCCTACTGCGAGGGTACAACCAAAATAGGTTTAAGAATATCGTAACCCTTCCCAAGGATAAACTGAGAATGCTCACGGGCATCCTGAGTTTAAAAGTGAGCTGGATCTGGATGAGGTACTGTGATGAGTAGAGGGCACAAGAGGCCATGAGGCCGAAGTGTAAGCCTCATATAGAATCTAAACTCTATGAACTCTATGAACTCTATTGCATGTAAGGACAGGACCAGTCAAAATTTAGCTACATACTTGGGGACCAAATGACCTCTGTAATTTTTCTTTGACTAATCTTAAAATCTTGAAAATGTTCTATTTTGACTTTGAGAAATATGTTATTTTGCCTAAACTCTCTGTCATAGCTAGCTAAATAACCAATAGGCAATAATGGCGTAGATTTTTTTAAATAAAAAAATTATATTTGATAATTTAATACGTTTTTTTAAACGGTTAGAAATATTTTGAATATGTGAACTTTAGCGGGCATTCTTACGCCTCGAATATTCGCAGAAAAAGTATTTGAATGATAGAGTTGTCAGTTAGAGTCAGAGAAGAAAAAATTGGGAGAACCAAAATAGGTAATTGATAGCAATAGAATTCTTGGAAATAAAAATTTAGTCCTGCCACTTTTTTACACTTAAAAGCGAACTATTTGTGACTCTTCGACGTCACCGCTTACAATCCAACAACATATACGAGAATTTGTGAAAAGGTTGTATTTTTGCTTTTTAGATTTTAACTACCCTACGCTTATTAGTACGCTTACCTGTAAATGTGCATACATACATACATACGTCATATGTATATTCGAGTACTTCATCATAGAAGCGTAAATATCGTGGAATTGAACCAGGTATTGAGTGTTCTGGGAGCCAGGAAAATTGGCTCAAATTCTTTTCCTAAATGAGGATGTATAGATTCAGATGCAGCAGATGCATAGAATGTGGATGTGTGTGTTAAGTGTACATATGTATATGTGCTTATATTTGCAACTGCACAGTGAAACCTCTATACAATGGCTACAAATTGTCTAAAAATATTCTTATATTGAATTTTGGACAACTTACGAATGTAACGCATCCATTGACACTCGTATGCTCCTTATATCGAGGTTCCACTGTATTTGTGTGAACATTTACGCTCATGTTGGTGCCATTCAATACTCGTAGCCTACAGTGGACCTTACCGAAAAGAGTTCAGTGAAAGCACATACTTACCGTTACCATACATATGTATGTATGCTCGAGCATTGGAGCAGTTGATGAGGCAAATATGAGTATGGAGAGATACAAGTTTGCGAATATTGCATATTTAGGTCAATGTATTGGAAAAAAGGGTTTACCGCAGCCTTGCTACGAATTGCAGAGTAGTGTGATATGTGCTTAAGCACTTGTTTCTGCAAATGATAGCAGGCGTACTGGAAAGCGCAAAGAAATAGAATGAGCGTACGAAGCGTATAGTGGCAATTGATGTTGAAACTGCATAGCTGAATTAATGAACTCTCACTTTGGTGGGCAAGATTCTGATTTTGCTGCAAGGCGGTTATGTCTAAGACCTATACAATGACCCGAAACATAAAATATTAATTTGGGTGAAAAGAAACACATTCATTTCTCGGTAGATGGCTGTAGTGATCGATAGCTCGTATAGAATCGGTCAAACAATTTACAGTTTCTGTTCGTTGCCAAGTTGACATTTCACACTTAAAAATTTTTTTTTTGCTGTTTCTTGCTTGTTTCATTCAGTTGTGAGTTACAGGTTGTTAACGACGTTAAGAGAAAATTCTGTACATTTTACCGTTTTTTCTTTGATAAAAACAAAAATGCAAAACAGGCCCCAGAAGTTGTGAATGGTGTTTATGGTGTCGATATTGTAACAGCTAATTTCGTGCAATTTCGGTTTCGTCAATTCCGTTCAGACATTTTTGATATTAAACAGAGTTTTGATCATGTCGAAAATGTCGATAAAATCACAGCAATAAGCGATGTTGCCCGGCATGTCAGTAGTTAAAGATCTATCCTTTCGACCATCAATTTTGAGCCATTTGCACAAAATAAAAAAATAAAAATAATGTATTTATTTTGTTCAAACTAATATGATAAGAGAAACCTCTATTTTTAAATGATTATATTCATTTGAAGTATGCTAGATGGAGCTATAAGTCTCTAGGTTTTATGTTAGTTTAATACCGCGGCGAAAAGACTAAACGCCATAGTTACGCCAGAGTTCAAAGATGACGGTTAAAAATCAATCAGCGCATTTACTAATATTGTGGAGCAGAATTGAGAGAATACACTCGGCTCCGAATGAAATTGAGAGAGTCAGTTGCTGAGTTGACGTAATTGAGGAGTTTGGTTGACATTTTTTTGTTACTTTATTTTATATATAATATAGGGTCCGCCATATAACTTTACGGAATTAAAAATGCTATAAAAAAGAAGCTACTCAATATTTTTCCAAACTGTTTTTTTTTATTTTGAAGTACAATCCTTCCGGTTAATGATGGAACACAACTTCATTCATATGGCTGCCTCGGCTACCATACCAAGGTCTTTACGAAAAATTCGTCTCAATGATGTCTCCGAAATGTCCAATTGTTGAGAACGACGGTGAACTGATGTTCCTGGTGATTCACGAACACTTTCGGCCACAGCAGCAATATTGTCGGGTGTACGCACGGTTTTTGGTCGGTCACGCGTTGGTTTGTCAATAAGCAACCCAGTTTTTCTTACTTTTTTCGCAAAGTAACGCACATACGCTTCATTTGGTGCTTTTCTTCTTCCCATTGCCGTACGTAATTTTCGTACACATTCTGCAACATTACCGTGATTTTCAAAGTAATGCCGCAATATTTCCCAGCGTTCTTTGAGCGTATACACAGCCATTTTTGTTCAGCGGAAGAATAAAACTAATTTTCTGTCAAATCAGATGACAGCTAAGTGTTACCATTCTTCAAATAATACCTAGTTGAAATCCATAACGATAGATGGCGGGCCCTGTATATATATTTGTTATAATATATAAAAACATATGTTTTCCCTTCATTATATTTTCTATTTTCTTATTTTTTTGCATTAATATAACCCAGCTTTTTTCAGAATTTTATTACATATTTTGATATCCTCTTTTTAGTTGTTTTACACACCTCATTTTCAATAATGTCCGATGCAAGTTCCCTCATTATCCCACATAAATCTGAATGATTTTGTATTATATTATTCTTCATTATGGAGGTTCCTAATTGAAGCTGGATTTCTATGAAACTATTTCCTGACTTTGCAAATTCATTGCATTTAGCCAAAAGACTAAGAGCGTAAAGTCAATGCGGTTAGCCTAGGATTTGTAAATATAATGAAGATTATTTTCAGGTCAAATTCGTTTGCTATTTATCAAGAGTAATTAGTTTAATCAAATCTATTACGATGAGAAACTCTATTAACTCTCCCTTTTCCTTTCTATGATCATTAACTCATTGCCTCTACCGGGAGCTGATTGCATATCTCATGCTAAAGAGCCGATTTGCTCGGGAAAGTTTCCAAAGCCGAAATAGCAGCCTATCCATCTTAATAATAAAGCGATGAGGCCTTTTTGAAGTTGTGGAAGACTTTCTTTCTAAATTAGTTTCATCTATTGATTCATTTTTTGACATTATCGCTAGACATAACACAAAGCACGATTGGTACTGCTACCTATTTTACCAATTAAAGCCATGAAGATATAAATATTGTACTTCAGAGTTTGCCAATTGGTTAAAAAAAAAACTTTCTCGAACGAGTCAATGAAATGAAAAAAGTAGAAAAAGTAATAATTCGAAAGACGCCTGCCCACTTGCTATGTAATCATATATTAAATATGAGTTCGTGCCGACAACTATCAACTCTCACTACTTTTTATACCCGCGCGCACTTGTTATTCTTTTCTTTTTCATTGCCGGCCAGTTGTTATCCTCAGAGGAGTACTAGGTCTGCATACATACATGTGTATGTGTATACATACCCCATGTGAGTGTGTGTGCCCCATTTTACTATATGTGTTACATTTGCCTAGTTTTTCATGGCATAGCGAATACGTTTGTAAATATTGCATTGGCCTTGCCTTAGTGAACTTGCAAAATGCATGCGCATAAATTGCGCGAAGTACCCTATAAGCAATTCTGCAGTGACTGCGAAAACAACCCACCTCTATTTTACTTTTATGAACCACTATTAACTTAGCTAACAATAATATGAAACAGAACTTTCTCAAAATCAAAGCGCGCATATTCGGTGTAGTATTTTTTTTTTTTTTTTTTTTATATATTTCTTATATTAGTTTAAAGCGCAATTAGTTGTAGTTTTCTTTGTTTTGGAAAACTGTTTTATATACTAATTTGTTTCTTTTGTTCATTGTAAAATGGACTTCAATATCAAGTACTTGGCTCTCAGGTGGAGAAATACTTGAGGAATGGGTTAAAAATTATAACAAACGCCGCCTATCCAAGCGAAATGCATTGGAAATAGAAATGAGAAAACTTAGTTTTTTTTTGAATTTTTAGATATGGTATATTAGTTAAGTAAAATTGTGCATTAATATAGCGGCCGCTGTTGCCGAGTGAGTTGGTGAGCGATTACCATTCGGCTGTGCGTAGGTTCGAATGTCCGTGCATGAAACACTAAATGAAAAAGTTTTTTCGAATAGCGTTGGCTCCTCGGCAGGCAATGGTCCACCTTCAAGTGTATTTCTATTAGGAAAAAGTCCTCTTGAAAGATCATCTGCCGTTCGGAGCCAGCGTAAAACTGTAGTTGCCTCCGTGTGTGGAACAACATGCCACAAATAAGAGGAAAAGCGCGACCAATCAACTAACAGAAGTGTGCGCGCCAATTATTCATTTATTTGTAGAACGTAGCAAGAAATATTTTTGTTTTTACTAAACAGATTTAATATAGTTTTATAATCTGTAAATCGATTATTTGGATGTAATTAATTTTTTGTTGATCAAGCTGTATAATTCTTCCAATAAAGCATCAAGAAAATGCTTTAACAAAAACAAAAGTAATATTTTAGAGAAATTAGAAAAATTAAGAAACATATTATAGCATGTTTTATTATGAATTAGTTAATAGTTGAGTTACACCTTACACTTATACATTAACACATTTGGAACACTCTACACTATTTTTCTTTCCTTACTGTCGTTATTATTTTTTTACGTTCATCGGCTAACAAAAACCATATTAATTCAAAAAAATCAGCAAAACTCCATAAACTTTTCATCCCAATTTCACGATTTTTAGTTAAAATTTCTAGAAAGATTTTGGGTAGCAATTTTATAGCCCATTAAATTCTAGTACACCAAAGTGCATGCTTCAAGTTGCCAAAAAGCTTCTTTAATTTTTACAATTTTTTAATCCTAGCATCAACCACCTCTAATTGCAATGCCGTTAGATTAAGTACAAGCACTTTAAAAGTTAGCTGAGTTGCCGGCAGGGTACCCATATTTGTACATACAAGCATATGATTGTAGACATTTATGTACATACATATACGGCATTGAACTTGAAGTGGTTGGTACGCCATAAGTATTTGTATCTTTTGTCTCTTCCTACTTTCTTTATCAATTTAACGGTCATATATTTTAAGTTTTTTACTTTTTTATTTAACGCCCGAAATTCCATTTACATATCTACATACCTATAATAATTCGCTGAAATTCCATGGATATTTCCTTAGCTTAGTGATTTTTTTATTTAATCTGCATGAAATTACCAAAAAATATATTTTTTAGCATCTAAGCGAAATTCATAAAATTTCTGAATTTTTTCTGTGAAAAGAAAATATTGTCTGAATACGAATTTGCACGTCTCACATTTATTTAATGTTTATCGAAAGTATCAAGTTGCAACGAACACAGGTTTGTCTAGAGGAGTTGGCATGCTAATCGCTGTTCAGCGACGATTTCGTTCATTGCACGTGTAATTGGCTTAATATGGATTAAGTTCTGAATGCGGACACCCTTTACTAAACAGGTAATGTTTGGTATTGACGTTTCGTTAGTGAAAAATCGTCAAAATAGAATAGAAATCGGACCCTTTGAGAAAAAGTAACGGGTAGGCCATTTAAAGCGGGCCCATTTGTTTCTGAAAAAAAACATTGAAAAAAACATTTTTTTTTGTGTTGATATGAAAAATCATTTATTTTGATTCAAGGAGATTTGTTCCAGCTAGTTTTTGAAAATGATATCCTTCAAATGTTTGCCTCTGGCCTTGATGGCCAAATGTGTCCTTTTTTCGGCGTTTTCCATCGTTTTGGCCAATATTTCGGCCGGTATGGCGGCGATTTCGCGTCGGATATTGTTTTTAAGTTGAGTTAGAGTCCTTGGCTTGTTGATGTATACCTTGGATTTCAGATAACCCCACAAATAAAAGTCCGGTGGCGTCAAATCTGGTGATCTCGGTGGCCACGGAAAATCACCATTTTTCGAAATCAACCTTCCAGGGAACAATGGCTTCAAAAAATCGATTGTAGCGCGTGAAGTGTGGCATGTAGCCCCGTTCTGTTGGAACCAGTAGCCTTCCATGCGCCTGAGTGTTGTCCTGGCGATGCCTAATTCCTGAGAACGACGATAACTCGATGTTCGCGGAGCCTCCTCAACACTGGCTCGTACAGCCTCGATATTTTCAGCAGAACGTCGTGTACGTTGTCTGGATGCGTGGCTGGTATTGCTGAGACTACCGTGGTTAATAAATTTTGCGTATAAACGCTGTAAAGTGCTTTTGGATGGCGCACTTTTAACTTTTTTTTTTTTTTAAACGCACGTTGAGTTTTCACAATTGAGAAGTTATTTTGGATGTAAAGCTGAATTATTTCAGCGCGTTCTTTTGGAGTGTACTGCTCCATGGTAAAAATTGTCTTGGACTGACGCTTCCAACGCGCTATGTCATTAGTCGATCTGACGTTCCTGTCAAAAGTTATAGGGTTGCCCGATGGGCCCGCTTTAAATGGCCTACCCTGTAGTTGCGCGAAAGTAAAATGTTTACTTCGATTTTAGCAGAATATTTCACACTTGGCTCCAATGAAAGTTGGCTCCAGAGCTGTTGATACAGGGTGGGCCATATAACGTTTGCTTTTTGAACCACCTATTTTTTTAAGAATGGTAACACAAATGACATGTCAAATGTGTTCATAATTTACTTAAAGGTTTGACATTTACGAAATGACACGCTATACGCTTGAACAAACTTGGGAAATATTGAAAACCTATAGATAAGCATTTTTACCGAAAAATCATCTTCTAATGAAGCTCATTTTCACATCGGTGGCTACGTCAATAAGCAAAAGTGTCGGAGAAGCAAATGCTTCCACAACGAGTCACTGTTTGGTGCGGTTTTTGGTCTGGCGGAGCCCAACAATTGGAAATGTGCTTAAAAATTGGGTTGTTCGAATGGCCTACTGTAAAGCCAGTCGTGACAGTCATTTGAACGATATTATTTTTCATTCATAAATGACAATGTTCAATCTTCAAAATAGAAAAAAAAATTTGAAAAAATTTGAATAAAGATTGATGGGATTTCGGTTGGTGCACTGCCCCAGGCGCACTGCCTCCCAGTCACCTTAATCGCCTAACCCGGACATTTACAGAGAATGTCTCCTTCTCTGAAAGGTCCCCACAGCTTCTGCAATGGGGGTTAAATGGTAAGCCTAGCTTTTTCGTGCGTGTGCCGATCATCCAGTCACCGCTAAACACAGCTACGAGTTTGGAAGTTGAGTGCCAAGGAGTCCAAAGGACTTTCGGAGGCATCCGTATATTGTAGTGTGGTCAAAGGGTTTGCGAAATAGAGAAATGGAGCTTCATTTTTCTGCGCTTTTCTGAGAAATAATTTGTGCAGTTTCCCTTTAACAACTGTCAAGGGGATGTCGATGCCCGGGTAGGAGGTCTCTGAGGCCAATTCAGTTCCCTTCCTCGCAAGCTCATCAACAAATTCATTTCCCTCTCTGTTATTATGTCCTGGAACCCAGATTAGAGAAATGTTACCTGCACACTCATGACGTACCCATGCACTAAAAATACGTTTCATTCTTATACGCAAATACACTTCAGAACTATCAATACATAAATATATACGTACATCACTCATTTTAATTCAGAGCAAACTAACTTGACTTTAATTCTTGCCATCTGCTTTTATCTATCTTCCAGCACCATGAAATTCGTACTATTACTTTGCATCCTCAGTGCTGTGCTGCTGCAAATTCAAGCATCTCCCGTACAATTGGTCGAACGTCAGGAGCGTGCTATTGCGCGACAACAAGCTGTCAATGATGTAGCGCCCGCGGCAGCGCCGGCCGATGATGATGATGATGATGACGATGATGATGACGATGACGATGACGAACCCGACCTAGGTGATCTTGTGGACGATGATGATGGTAAGTAAAGAACCAGCAAAGGCGTTTTCTCCTTGCTAAATACAACAACATTTCTCACAAATCTATTACCTACACATACTTATGCAATTTAACACAATAGCAATACAACAATTACCTAGTTTTTGGCTAAGCAAATGAGCAAATTGAATTGAGCCATTTGTGTTTTCTCCACCTGCACCTTCACCTCCAACTCTACCTACTTCGGACTCTATCTACTTCATCAACTACTCATCTGTTCTGCAATTCGAATTTTATAGCACCGCTGAAGACTTTGGTGACTTCACGTAA
The DNA here is from genome assembly GCA_037575425.1 of Anastrepha fraterculus. NCBI lineage: Eukaryota > Metazoa > Arthropoda > Insecta > Diptera > Tephritidae > Anastrepha > Anastrepha fraterculus. The sequence continues at coordinate 12,614 of JAYXIM010042801.1, forward strand.
ATTGATTTGCTTGTTTGGTTTTGCATTTCTGCGGCGTTTACGGAATTTGTGTTTCTCTACTTTGTTTCTTCTTTTTTACTTCTTGCCTTGCTGTTGAAAACAAATGTGCACGTATTGTGCGAGCTATCACCAGTGAGTTGCGGCATTTTCACACAGTAGCGAAAAACGACTTTTTTGTTGTTGTTGTGAGCTCGTTCTTATACTGATTGTATGCTATTGTCAACTTGATTTTCAACTTTAAACTGAACTGAACTAAACTTTCAACCAGCGCAATTGTTATCACCAGCACCACTTTCGTCAGCACATTTTCCTCATTTTCTGTTTCTCGATATCTAAGTAAATATGTTTGTACGTACATATGTATAGATGTAGCGGCGCTAGCAGCACTGTCACGTAAATGTGCACGCACCGTCACTTGACTGTCATGCAACCAAAGCAACAAAAAAAAAATGTTAGCGCCAGCATTGTTTGGCATTTGGTTCGCATTGACTGAATGAATTTTATTTGTTTATTTGCTTTTCCATAACAAATTTTGTTCTTTTATTTCCATGTGTTCTCTCTCTCTCTCGTATGTGTTCTAAAAACAGTTGTATTTCTTTCGGGGCTTTCAGATGATGACGACGATGAAGAGGACGATGACGACGAGGAGGATGACACGCCACAGGGTCAGGCGGCGCCAGCGGCGGCTGCTTCTGCCAGCGATGATGATGAGGATGACGACGATGACGATTATCTCGATCGTTTGTTCGATGATATTCTAGGTGGTACGTAAAAAAAAATGTATCTTCGATTTGAAATCGGTGCGATTTGCAAATAAATTTTGAATATTTATAATGGAAGTCATAAACAAACCCACATCTTTTTTTGTCGTTATATACAATGATTTAGCGGCAAGTGTTTAGCTTATTGTACGGGAATCTCGCAAATAGGTTTTGCAAATCGCACTGATTTCAATTTATACGATTTTCAGAACATGCCTGTATATTAAATAAAAGAGTGGAGGTAAAGAGAGGAAAGGTAGTGCGTAGGCAGCGATACAATTTACCAAGCAGTAGACCAATTGATACGATGGTGGGTCAATATGTCCTTGATATCTGAAAC
>JAYXIM010042808.1:0-13636 GCA_037575425.1 Anastrepha fraterculus
AAGCTGTTGTTGCGTATTTTTTCATGGACTGTTTTTACTTTAAGTTCTCGATGGATATTATCATTTAGTATATACCACTCTGCTTTTGATATTATACGGAGTATCTTATTCTGCGTTTGTTGTATAATTTTTATATTTGTACTGCTCGCAGTTCCCCAAAGCTCTGAGCCATATTTCCATATTGGTGTTATAATTACTTTGTATATTAGTATCTTATTTTCTAGTGAGAGCGTTGAATTTTTTCTCAAAAGCCAATGAAGTTGTTTAAACCTAGTCTTGATTTCGCGTCGTTTTTGTCCAATGTGCAACTTCCAGCTAAGTTTATTGTCTATAATCATACCCAAGTATTTTGCCCTTGTGTCGTGGTATATTTGTTTATTCTTTATGAATATTGGATTGTATTGTTTTTTTCTCTCGTTAGTGTATGTGACGTGGGCGGTTTTATCTTCGTTTATTTTGATTCCCCATTTCTCGAACCACTGAGTGGTGTTGCCAAGTAATTCCTGAAGTTTATAAGCAGCCGTTCTTGGATCTTTGTCTGATGCTAGCAAGACAGTGTCGTCTGCAAATATTGCTATTAGAGAATTCTTAGTTGCAGGTCTAGGGATATGAGCTGTGTAAAGAAGGTAAAAAAGCGGCACAAGGACATTACCTTGCGGTATACCTGCTTCCATTGTTAGTATATCAGAATACTTATCTTCGAATTTTACATAAAATTGTCTTCCAGTTATATAACTTTTCATTCATTCGTAGTAGTCTGTTGGTAAATAAGTAAAAAGTTTTTGTAGAAGTCCTGCGTGCCATACTGTGTCAAAAGCTTTGGCTATGTCGAGATATACTGCTTCACACGTTCGTTTTTTATCGATGTCTACAAAAATTTTGTTTGTAACTCTGTGAACTTGTTGGATGGTGGCAAGGTATTATTTTGTCCTTTTGTATAATGGGATCGATTCTGTCAAAAAGTAGCTTTTCAAAAATTTTTGATAATACTGGTAGTAGACTTATAGGTCTGTACGAACTTACTTGCGTAGGATCTTTGCATGGTTTTGGTATTGCGATAATTTGAGCAATTTTCCATACTTTTGGGAAATATTTCAAGCTCAAGATTTGATTGAACAAGTTTCTTATATAGATAAGCCCCTTCTCTGGAAGTTCTCTTAAAATTTTTCCAGTTATTAGGTCGTATCCTGGCGACTTCTTAGGATCAGTTCTCTTACATATGCATTGTTTTATTTTTTCTAATGTAACATTTTTTGGTTTGCATGGATCTTTTTTGGCGTGGGTCGGGAAAAGGTTTACATTAGGCGTATTGTTCGTAAAAGTACTTTTGAAGTGTTTTGCGAGAACTTCAGCCTTGTCAAGATTTGTTCTAGTCCAACTGCCATCAAATTTTCTGATAGGTGGTTTGTATAAAATTTTATTTTCGATTTTGTTTGTAGCTTTCCATAGTGAATACTTCGTCGTTATAGTTTCATATTTTTATGGTCGAATAACATTTGCTTGATTTCCTTTGTAGCTGCGTTTAGCTTGCCTTTGTCAAGTGGCAGCCTTGTTATTTGCCAGCGTTTACTTAAGCGGTTTTTGATTTTGACTTTTTCTTGGATGTGTGCAGGTATATTGTAGCTCAAGGAACAGATAGTTTCTTGTAGAGTTGATTTTATAGTGGCGTTCATTATTGTGTGATTAAAACATATATATATATATTGTGTGATTAAAAAATTAATATAAGTAATATAATTTCTTTACTTAGCCTTTGATAGATGGCGTTTAGATTGTGCCACATTCATATCGAGAACTTATTATCCCACTTCTCTTCTTCTTAATTGGCGCTATAACCGCTTACGCGATTTTGGCCGAGTTTAACAAAGCGCGCCAGTCGTTTCTTTCTCGTGCTAACCGGCGCCAGTTGGACACACCAAGTGAAGCCAAGTCCTTCTCCACCTGATCTTTCCAACGCAGAGGAGGCCGCCCTCTTCCTCTGCTACCACCAGCTGGTACCGCATCGAATACTTTCAAAGCCGGAGCGTTTGTATCCATTCGGACGACATGACCCAGCCAACGTAGCCGCTGGATCTTTATTCGCTGCGCTATGTCTATGTCGTCGTAAAGCTCATACAGCTCATCGTTCCATCGTCTGCGATATTCGCCGTTGCCAACGTGCAAAGTTCTAAAAATCTTACGCAGAATCTTTCTCTCGAACACTCCAAGCGTCGCTTCATCGGATGTTGTCATCGTCCAAGCTTCTGCGCCATACGTTAGGACGGGCATGATGAGAGTCTTGTAGAGTGTTAGTTTTGTTCGTCGAGAGAGGACTTTACTGCTCAATTGCCTACTTAGTCCAAAGTAGCACTTGTTGGCAAGAGAGATTCTACGTTGGATTTCAAGGCTGACATTATTATCGGTGTTAATGCTGGTTCCTAAATAGAAGAAGTCTTTTACAACCTCGAAATTATAACTGTCTACAGTGACGTGGGTGCCGATACGCGAGTGCGCCGACTGTTTGTTTGAAGACAGGAGGTACTTCGTTTTGTCCTCGTTCACCACCAGACCCATTCGCTTTGCCTCTTTATCCAGTTTGGAGAAGGCAGAACTAACAGCGCGGCTGTTAAGGCCGATGATATCGATATCATCGGCATACGCCAACAATTGTACGCTCTTATAAAATATTGTGCCTGAGCGATTAAGTTCTGCGGCTCGTACGATGCTCTCCAACATCAGGTTAAAGAAGTCACACGACAGCGAGTCACCCTGTCTGAAACCTCGTTTGGTATCAAACGGCTCGGAGAGGTCCTTCCCAATTCTGACGGCGCTGCTGGTGTTGAGTAACGTCATCTTACATAGCCGTATTAGTTTTGCAGGGATACCAAATTCAGACATCGCGGCATACAGGTAACTCCTTTCCGTACTGTCGAATGCAGCTTTGAAGTCGACGAAAAGATGGTGTGTGTCGATTCTCCTTTCATGGGTCTTTTCCAAGATTTGGCGTATTGTGAATATTTGGTCGATGGTAGACTTTCCAGGTCTGAAGCCACACTGATAAGGTCCAATCAGTTGGTTGACGGTGGGCTTCAGCCTTTCACACAATACGCTCGCTAGAACCTTATAGGCGATATTTAGAAGACTAATCCCGCGGTAATTGGCACAAATCCCACTTATTTTCCTTAATAAGATGTCCTGTCAACTTTAAAATTCACTTTACAGTTCGCTCACTTCCTACGTAGTTTATATTAAAATACTAAGACTGTATTATTTCATTTCAACTCACTCCAATTCTTTTAATTCCATTTCATTTAACTTGATTTTATTTTTTTTTTATTTTACTTTGTTTAATTTTTTCATTTCATCTCGCTTCATTGAATTTAATTTTATTTTGTTTCATTTTATTTAATCTTTCTTTGTTTTGTTTTATTTAATTTTTCCTTGTTTTGTTTTATCTAGTTTTTCTTTTTTATTTAATTTCTTTATTTTTGTATTATTTTATTGTATTTTCTTATTTTACTTCATTTTATTTTACTTTACTTCAATGCATTTCAATTTGTTTCATTTCAGTTAAGTTAAATAATATATATTTTATTTATTATATTTTATTTTCACCTCATTTCATTTCCATATTTGCTCAGTATTTTACATCATTTCATTTCATTTTGTTTCATTGCATATGGCTGAACTTCATTTTATTTCAGTTTAGTTCCTTTTTTAATTTATTTAATGTTTTAATTCATTATATTTTATTCTATTTCTTTATTCATTTCACGTCATTTTAATTCATTTCATTACGTTTCGTTCCATTTCGTACTCAATATTTTTCCAAACTGTTTTTTTTATTCATTCATATGGCTGGCTCGGCTAGCAATTGTACTTTGTACGGCGTCATACCAAGGTCTTTACGCAAAATTGGTCTCAATGATGTCTCTGAAATGTCCAATTGTTGAGAACGACGGTGAACTGATGTTCCTGATGATTCAGGAACACTCTCGGCCACAGCAGCAATATTTTCGGGTGTACGCACGGTTTTTGGTCGGTCATGCGTTGGTATGTCAATAAGCAACCCAATTTCTCTTACTTTTTTCGCAAAGTCACGCACATACGCTTCATTCGGTGCTTTCCTTCTTCCCATTGCCGTACGTAATTTTCGTATACATTCTGCAACATTACCATGATTTTCAAAGTAATGTCGCAATATTTCCCAGCGTTCTTTGAGAGTATGCACAACCATTTTCGTTCAGCGGAAGAATAAAACTAATTTTCTGTCAAATCAGATGACAGCTAAGTGTTACCATTCTTCAAATAATACCTAGTTCAAATCCGTAACGATAGATGGCGGGCCCTGTATTATATTTAATTTCGATTCGTTTCATTTTATTCAACTTCATTTTATTTAATTTCGATTTATCTAGTTTTATTTAATTTAATTTAATTTTTCTTATATTACATATCATTTCAAATCGTTCAAATTATTTCATTTCACCTCATTTGGTGTCCTTTCTTTTTATGTTATATCATTTCATTTAATTTCATCTTATTTTGACTTCCTTCATTTTCTATATATTTTTTTATTTCCTTTCTCTTCACATTATATTTTGTTTCGTTTTATTTTGTTCCATTCCAATTTATTCCGTTTAATTTCATTTCATTACATACATTAATGTGTGGAATCCATCTTCTTTATATTTATTTTCTTGAGATTTTCACGTATTTTGCATTGTTTCCAATTCATTTCTTCCTTTATTCAGCTGTATTTTTACTCATCCTCATTACCATTTTACCAAACGCTATGATTTCCTGCTAGCGAACTCCTGCTGCTCGCAATTCTCACTGGTCGACTCGCTATTTGTTTTTTTTTTTTTATTAATTTAGCTCTTTCGTTCTCTTTTGCGACGCTTTTGAGGTCTGATGCACTTTTTTAATTAGTTAATTATTATTTTGTGTTTTATTTACACCCCGGGTCCTTACATTCACACACACTTGCACACATGCACACATGTATTACATCCATATGAGTGTGTAGTATACGGATGCGACCACAATAACAAGATCGATAATGACGTTTCTGTGAAACACTTGTCTTGACTTTTTGTGGAAATTCTTCATTACCTGATATTTTGCATCTTTCTTTGGCATTATCTTTGGCAGTTGCACAGTTTTCGGCGCATGTCGTCGTCACCAGGCTGATTGTTGCTGAATTTGAAGTTGCGCGATTTGCTGTAGCTACTCCTGTAGAGCTGCATTGCTCGGCTCCAGCCGCAACAATCTCAGGCCATTCTGCCACGTCGTTAAGGCACTGCTAAGGGGCCACACCAAATCAACATACGTGCATCTTGGAAATTCTGTTTGCGTATTTGTCGTTTTTGGGCACAAACGTTGTAGTTGGTGGCAGTCTTCGTAGCCATAGCAGCCAAAACAACTTGCACAACTGTCAGTGGGCTGTTTCTTACTCTTACTTGTGTTTAACAAATCCCGTGCTACATATTTGTACTAAAGTTTCAGTGATTATTTTTCTATGCACAACGTTTGGGCCCATTTCGTGGAATTTTCGTATGCAACTACATGCATATACATATATATTTTTAATTTTGACCACTTCAAATAGCAAACAAAATATGCACTTGCACATACATACATACATATGTACTTAATATACATATCATCAACAACCAAAAGGCTTTGTACGCCAATGCTCTGCTTCAACTCGGTTACTTTAGTTTTTTCGTAAACCAATTTCGGTCTCAATATCAGAATTATTGTGCATAAATACGAATATGCCACTCAAATGTCGCTGCTGTATTAAAAATGTGAAATTATTCGTGTGTAGGACGATTATTATAGGTGAGAGCGTAAAACACAAAAAATAAATCATTGAAATTAACAAATAACCGAAAAAATCGTAAAAATCAAAACATCGAAAAACCTGCAAACCACTTCGCATGCAAATGTGCCAAATTGAAACTCTTATAGACGCTTTTGAATCGCCCACAATTGTGAGCTTTTATGTAGGTATCCGTAAAAAATAAAATCATTGATGCTGTCTCGCATACACCACAATTTTTTTATACCAACATGACTATTAATATCCGTTGGTATGCACCAATGTTAACAGCATCAGCAATACCAACAATCACTTGACAACAACAATGTTGAAAATGGCAAAGAAATCTTCATAAGCTCATTTTGATGTTAAATCTTTTTGGCCACTTATGTTGCGCATTCGTTTAATTTTCGCTTAATATTGCTTTTGTTATGTGCTATTAATCCCTTGTAGTTTTATTGTTGTTTTCTGTTTCTTAATTGATGCTACAAAAATTTTATTTCCAACTTCGATTTGCATAAATTTCGTTGTACATTGTAGAAATATTTCTTTTGAGTGGTTTTTTCTTGTTGTATTAAAATTTCATTTCAAATGAATCTGAGTTGTCGTGAGCCATTGTTGCGCATTTTTGGCTAAAAATTAAATTGTCAATCATTTTTATGACATGCACAAAACATATGTTTTCGTTGCTTCTGCAGTTTAAGACAAAATTTATTATAATTGGATTCTCTTTTTTTGGACACTGTGTTAGGCAAATTATTGTATATGTGCGTATATATGTACCTATGAATGTGTGTACATTTTATGCTTATTTAAGTCCACAAGCAGTCAAATTAAGTCTATAATGAAAGTGGGTAACTTTGTTCAGTTACCCGTTTGATTGAAATATTTCAATTTTTTTTAATAGTAGGGTGGTTCTATTTAATTTGGACACACATACTATTGGAGTCAAGAGTTTAGAAACTTGGGCGTAGTTTTCAAATGCTTGACTATCGCCCACTAATTGGTACTTTGAGAAACCAAAATGAGAAAAACAAATGTACAGGTATACAGGGCCGTCGAGGTAAATCCGGAATGTTGAACTTAAAAACAAAACTATTGGATATTTACTCAAAAATAATTTTACTCGTATATGCACTTAACTTTGTATAATGTGAGTACACATATCATAGTTGAAAATTATTCCATGTAACCTCCATCTCGTGCAATTACCTGCTCTAGCCAGGACCTGAAGCGCCCACATGCGCGAGCTACCTCCTCTTTGTCCATTGTGGTCATCACTTCCTCGATGGTTGTCTTCAGAGCGTCCTTAGTGTTATGAGGCTTCGCGTTAACTTTTGCTTCAACTGTGCTCCACACGTAATAATCAAGAGGATTGCAGTCTGGGCTTGAAGGTGGCCAAAAATCTGGTGACCAGTGGTAGGGTTGGTTGTTCTGGAGCAAAGCATCAGTCTTCTTTGCCTTGTGAGCAGGTGCGGAGTCCTGCTGAAACACATATTCTCTTCCAGCAACCACGCGGTCCATCCAGGGTTGCGTTTTTTCGTAGCCAAACTACTCAACTATCTCTTTAGGGCTTTTTCCGGCGCGAAGTTACTCTAGTATCGCAGCTCTTCTGTCCTGCTCTCGACTCATCGTTTCACTAGCACTTACTCCGGCACTCCAATGTCAATCAGGAAAAAATACACTAAAAATATGTCCCTTTATCAGCGGTTTTAGACTTAACGCTACTGCTCCAAAGCTTTCGAACTGTTTTCCGGATTTACCTCGACGGCCCTGTACAGCAAGACTAACTTTACAAAATTCAAGTGTTCGAAATAACCTCTAAGTGAAAGTGTGTAGGTTTCTATGCTAAAAGATTTGTATTTAATTAACTAAATGTCTAAACTAAAATGACCCAATATCGAATTTGAAGGCCGAAGCCGAATTGAAACCTTTCAAATAATAAAAAATCACGTACTTTTTCATAATACTACTGTGGGCAAAAAGTAAGGTGAATTTATTTGTCAAACTTCGCGGGATTAAAATTTCGCTCTAGTTATTTTTTTCATGAGTTGGTAGCACTGTTAATAACATCTGGGCCAACTTTCATGTGAGTGTCGTTATCAGTAATATATTTACGCTTGTGTTCACCAAACGACCAAGAGTGCATTTTTCGATTTTTACAATGTCTGATTTGATTGAGCAGAGAAGTCCATCAAATTTTGTTTGCGACGCGTTTCGAGTCGATTGAGGAGATAAAAGCTGAATCGAAGAAGGTGCTGATAGCTATACCGGAAATGGACTATTTGGCATGTTTCGGGGATTGGAAAAATCGTTGGCATAAGTGTATTTCATCGAGAGGGGATTATTTTGAAGGGGATGAAATTGATTTACAAGAATAAATAAAGATTTTTCCTTTTACAACCAAATTCCCCTTACTTTTTGCCCACAGTATATTATCTTTATTAAAAAAAATGGTCGAAAGTTTCAACTTCATTAAACTTCAGGTCAAAGCAAATTCTTATGTTTGTAAAAAAAAAAAAACTTATTTGTAAATGTCTGATTTAACACTCAAAGTTGAAACATTTTCATAAGCATTTTCGCTTTACTAGGAATTAGTCTAAGCTGGCCTGAAGTATTGCAAAGTTTCTCACTAACTAGACTCAATAGAGGAGCAGAAAGACATATTTTATGCACTGAATCCAATTTAAATGAAACAACAATAGCCCCATCACGTAAGATGTTTGCGAGATTCTGGCTTAATAGTTCAAAAATTAGGATTTTTGGTTATATTTGAGGTTTTGTAAGTTTTTTAGGAAAGGTTGGATGGTTGCGCCTAAGAATAAGTAGACTACATAGAGAGGTAAGCACAATGACATTTGCAAACAATATTATTGGAAAAGCTAATTTGTATCTTACAGGTACTGAAGGCAATTTCGCTAGCTTAGCAATTATGCAGCTGACCAATTAAAATTTATTAATTATTAATTTTTAATATTGTACTTACATTGTCCACGAATAGGCATTTCATCTCAGTATGAAATAGTTGATAAGTAAGCACAATGTAAATGTATAATTAACCAAATGTTCAAAGTTCAAAGCAGTCTAAAGTCTGGATATCTTACGATAATCGATATTTAGCTCATCCGCTGAAGCGGATTAAAACACTTCTTTAAACAGCTTTATCCTTAAGAGAAAAGCCCTATTTGCAGTTATCGCATGACATGGAAACTTCTTGAAATAACTAAAGGGACCTGGTGCCATGCACACCACACTTTTAGTTGCTGATTAAAAGAAGTAAAGTCAAGTTTAACCAATGGAAGTGACGAAATTTATCCATTCTTAGTAATTTTATGAGAGCACTAGTCAACTGCTATTAGTGTCGGCTCGAATTCATAATCGGAAAATACACCAACATTTATCGATGGCTGACGTGCAGCGCAATCAGCACTCAAGCTTTCATTGAATTTGAACGAGGTAGAGACGCCTACATGCAGCATCAGAAAAAATTATGGAAACTATGATGAAAAAGCGATCGGATTGGGCTGAAATTTGGCACACACTTTATTATTCTAACAGTGCCACTTTTCCGCGCTATTAGAATTCGATCCTAAAAAAAAAATTTTTTCGGCCCACTCTATTGCACATTAATGTTAACTTTATGAGGATGAGGTGGAATCATCTCAACACCTTCTCCTTAGCTGCCCTGCTCTGGCGGGGCTAAGATCCAGACATCTTGGCTCTTAGTTCTTTGCTACGCCTGCTGATATAGCTGGGGTTGACATTCAACACCTGATGAATTTGATCAGCAGCACAAAGCGGTTGACGCAAACGCAGCACAGTCATCGTTCGTAATCCACACACTCTAAGTCCACCCTCCTAACCGAAGAAAAAAAACATAATAGCATACATAAATCACTGCTACCTAATTAACCACAAATACTCATTCAATCAATATGACCTCCTAATTAACTTTCTAAAAATTTGAATAGAGACCCAGTGGACCAAAACTCATTTTCACAGTATTTGAACATAACTGACCTATGTACATATTTTCATGCATAGAAAAAAGCAAAACAATTTAATGCTTGTAGGAAAATTTTTATTAAAACGTGCTCGTTTCCCCTTTTTGAAATGAGTTATTAAAAAATAAATAAAAACTACAAACTTGGGAAAACCCATTTTGTTAGGAATGCATCAATACCGTACAGACTTGTGCATGCTAACGTAAAAAGCGTAGTTCACATACGTATATATATGTATATTAGGCCGGGTCGATTTGTGGGGAGGCAAAAAAATAGCCCATTGCTCTGTGAAAATCAAATTCTAGGGATCAAAATAAGAAAATTTGCCTTTAAAACGAATTCTGATGTCCCCCAATTTGGATCGAACTTTTTAGTTTCTTTTCTATAACTCACTTAAATTAATTTTTTCATTTACATATGTTCTGACTAAATAAATTTCTTAAGAGAAAAAATAGATATTATTATAAATAAATAATAAATATTATTATAAATAAAGAAAAAACATAGCCTTTTAGCTGATTTTTTCATGTAAAGGCCAAAAACGGTGATATTTTTAAATTGGGGACATCAGAACTCGTTTTAGAGGTAGAATAGAATACGATTTTCACAGAGCAATGAGCGATTTTTAAATTGACCCGTCCTAATGTATATATACGTATATATATACGTATGTTTGTTTATGTGTTACTAATAAAACCCCTTCATTTTGTTGCTATTTAATTTACCTACTTGCATCACATCGTTACGCCCATAGTACATATGCCGTTTGAATTTGTGGGCAGCGATGGCCGCCTCTCCGACGCCAATCAATTAATAAGAAAGCTACAGATTTTACGGTTAATCCATCAATCGTCTTGCGCATACCGTTTGGTGATTTACTGCGCGCCAGTGAAAGTTCAGCGAATTTGGGGTACATTAAGCCCCTACATTTGAGAGACCAATGAGTGTTGGCATTGACATTTCCACATAGGTACACAAATGTATGTATGAGTAAACATCTAAATGTGGGCGTCTGTAAAAGCAGCTGTGTGATTGGTTAAGTTCTTTTTGCTGTAAGCGCGCTCTGATGTGGGTACATTCTGAAAGCAAAAACAAAACAACAAAATTCTATTGAACATAAAAAAGCACTTATGCGTAGCTTTCAGTACAAAAGTATTTACTAAACTGTCTGGTCATTATTCTTCTTACTCCAATCAAGCTTAAAAATGGCTTGATGTAATTTGTATGATTATTACAGTTGTCATTGCACATTTCTATCGCTGTTATATTTACATTATAAGCCATGCGGTATGCGATGTGTACAACTAAGAGCCGACAGCAATGCAGCGCTAGCCCACACACATACCTTTAAACACACATACCTTTAAGTACTTGTATACTTAAATATTCCCACTTTTTATATCACAGTTATCAAAGCCAACCAGAGATGCAGGAAATTAAACTGAGGGGCGAGGTGTGACAAAGTGAACAAAATCTCACATATTCTTGCAATCAAAATTAGATGTGCAGGCGTACATAGACGAAAACAATTTGTCTGATTTTGTATTTCATCTTGTTTTTGGATGCTTAGTTGTTTCTTATGTTTTTTCCTCCCTATGTGCAAATGCGTCATTTTGTCTCTGACACATTCCCCAAACTCACATTCACATAATTACACGAACTTTGTAGAAATACATGTTTGTGTGCAAGTTTTTCAAAAATTTATGCTGCACGAAGGAAATATTCGAAATAATCCGTAAAACAATTAGGCTTACAAATTTTATACGCTCGCCGTACACACCTAATTCCTAAGTGTTTACTTGTATTTATTATTATTGTTGTTGTTTCTATTCGCCCATTGCCGTCTTTGATGATTATGATGATGCCTTTTCCACCTCAGCTTGACTTTGAAGTGTTTGCCGCTGCTGTGGTGCCACAAAGCGTACAACAACAAAATTAAACATCAAAATTTAATTGTTACACGAGCTTACTTTATATCGCCGAGTTGACAACAACTCCATATTTCGCTTTTTTTCATATTTCTTTTACAAAGGCTACAAAAAATTACCCAGCTTGACCACACTAAGCCGTTAATGTGTTGGTATCTGCGCAGCTATGCCTTGCTGCATATTACTCGTATGACTCAAGGTTATTTCTTTGGCGCTGCTGACCACTTCAGCGTTAATTGCTTGGTATTTTTGAAGACAAGCTATTTACGCCAGACACTGAAGCATATTCCATTTGATAGTTTTCTGTTTTGATTTTTTTCATTTTTTCGCAGAGGATTATTAATACGTCAAAAATGGCGAATATTATTACTGCTGTTATAAGTTCGTGTGAATTATTCACACCTATTATTATTATTATTATTATTATTATTATTAGAAGGCCATTACGCACTGCGACCAGAGCTGATCTATTGTGAAAGGCCTATTTTTGTAACCCTACAGTTTTAGGCTTTTTAAAAATTTTAGCACAATTTTGGGTTGTTGTTCCAAAGATTGCATGGAGATACTACGATATCACCAAGGTGTTGAAGTCTATGTCTGCCCAACGCAGGACATTCACAAAGCACATGTTCTGAGCTTTCTATGTCCATTTCGCAAAAGCGGCAGACATCTCAGATAGACCAATATTATTTAGATGATACCTCAGGCTGCAGTGACCTGTGAGGTATCCTGTTAAAAGACGCAGATCTACTCTGCTCAGTGAGAGAAGCTTGTCAGATATTCCTTTGTTGGGACTTAGGAATAGTTTGGCTTGACGCTGACCGGCACAGTTTAGCCAGTGTGCAGCAAGTTTTTTTCTTCTCATTTCCTAAGGAATTCATTAATGTGGCCTTTTGTGAGTCCACAGAAAGGCTGAGGAACAGTAAGCTGCATATTTGCTCTTTGTTTTGCATGGTCATCAGCCATTTCATTTCCCTCATGTCCCGGAATCCAGCCTAGTGTTACTAGGTTGAGGTTCCCTAACGTGTTGAGAAGATTTAGGCAATCATTTACCAATTTGGAGGTGATAGTTGTTGCAGGGCTTTTAGAGGCGCTTGGCTATCTGAAAGTATGTAGATGTGAGTACCTCTTATTTTCCTGCTCAGGCATTCTCTCACACATATTTCGATGGCAAGTATTTCTGCCTGGAATATTGTTGGGTAGAATCCCATCGGAATCGATTTTTTGATACCTTGCCCTGTTCTACCATTTTCCAATTTGGACCCATCAGTAAGCCATGGCTGGGAGCCAGGTTTGAAGTGATAGAGTTAGTTCTCCAGTCTGTTCGTTCATTAATTATAACTTGGAAGTTCCTGAAGAGTATTGGTTTGGGTGATAGTATTATATATCATCTCTATGAAAAATGGGACTATGTAGGAAGTCTTCTAAGATCTTTAAATATCCTTTCATATCCCCACTTTTAAGTTCAGATATACCTTTTAATCTTAAGGCACTCGAGCGAGCCTCCCCTTCAATTAAGATTGGACGCGGTGGTATGTTCAGGAGCCCACCCAGTGCATCCGTGGGACATGTTTTTATAGCCCCTGTAATACCAACACATATCAGGCGATGCAGTTTGTTCAATTCGTTTACTGCTTTTCTTTGCTTGACCTTGGGCCACCATTCTAAGGATGCATAAGTGACTATGGGTTTCACTACTGTGGTGAATGTCCAGAAGGTCATTCTAGGGTTTAGTCCCCATGTCTTACCAAAAAGCATTGTGCAGGCAAAGAATGCCCTTGTGGCTTTTGAAGTAACTCTCTCAATATGGGAATTCCACGTAAGCGTTTTGTCAAGACTGACGCCAAGATAGTTCGCTTCTGTCGAGAGTTGAAGTGTTGTTCCATTAAGGGTCGGAC
>JAYXIM010042815.1:0-53008 GCA_037575425.1 Anastrepha fraterculus
TATGAGGAAGCCCTCTTCAAAGTGGGTGCCGAGTTGACCAAAAATAAGCACGAAGAAAGAGGACTCTGAGCAGTGTTTGGTCATATTTATTTAGCTTCGAATTGCTACTGATTTTAATACTGAAGGCAGTCGCCATCCAATGGATGACGAAACCAACCGTCAGCTGGTCCAGTAGCGGTGGGTTCGTGCGTGGGATGCTGCGAAACGTGTCGAAAAAAACTTTTTAAAAACTCATTTAATACCGGCTGAAATTTTTTTGTGTATTGTTGACATTTTGTAGTAAAATACGTCAGCTGAACAGGCGAACTTGTAAAATAAATTAAAAAGTAAAGCTACTCATGATTCAATTATACAAGGTTAAGTAAAGTTTGACAACTGATTTCGAATGCCACTTAATCCATTGATGCAATTTGGAAGCAAGGGAAAAAAGGGCATAAGTTTATCCCCTTTCTGAAAATGTAGTAAAAAATTGAAAAAGGTCGTTGTAAGCCATAGAATAATTTTATGTTATTTTATAAGTGGCACTTAATTATTTATATTTTTAACTTAACTATTCCCATGGATTTGTGTCATATATATTATATATATGTATTTTGACCATGCATCGGATTGGAATCTATATGTGCCACTTGTAAACCTACACTGAAGTTATAAATAAAACAACTTGAGATTAGTGAAAACTCTTAACGAGGAAAAACCACTTTTATTTCGTCACGTCCGCTAATCATAGATTTGATTTTTTAATGAGATTACCTGCAAAGTTACAAGTATAAAATCTGTGTTAAAAAAAGATAAATTTATATATACACAGAAACACAAGTAGACGCCCAAAGCATTGTATACTTTACTTACAATTATCTTATCGAATGCTCATTGTTCTCTCCTTTTGTTTATTGCACCGGTTAAGATGCTTTATTCGATACTTATTTAAATTTCGATCAAACATGGTTTGCCCACCCGGCGACAGACGGAAAGGTTTTCGTGTTCGCAGATGTTCCACATTAGCTGAAACTGTTAAGAAATCATTTCATCGACACCGGGTATCTATACAAAGGCACGCTCTTAACGGCAAGACCTATCGCTCAGATTCTTGCGTATACGTCATTGTCCGATGCTCAAATAACGCACAAGCTGACGGAGCTGCATCTAACCGTGCATCATTCAGGCCGCCAGAAGGTGAAGTTATCAGCACAGTTGTTTCGCACACTACAGCAAGTGCAATCCGAAGGTGTTATGCCTTGGGGTTCGATATGTATCAGCCCATGGAAACAGCAGAGTTCATTGATACGGTGAATGATTGGTTCGATATTTTCAATACAAAGTTTTCGAATTTTCAAACTGCTGCTGCAAAAAAGCCCTATGGGATGGACTTGGGCCAGCAGGATGAAATTATAAGTAAGATGGACGCCTTGAACTATGAAACACACGCTTATGGACGAATTTCAATGTTGCCTTTTCAAAGAGGCATACAACTAAGCAACAAGTCCCTCAGGGACTTATATCGTTATGTTCAGGAAAAGTACTGCTTTTAATCGATAAGTCAGAATGTACTAGAGCATATTTTCGGGGCGATGCGTGCCAAAGGCGGGTTGTATGACAATCCTAGTCCTATGGAATTTAAATATAGATTACGAAGATATTTATTAGGTGAATGAATGCATATATTACTCATTTCTGAATAACTTAACGCTTTCTATTAACAGCACGAAATACTTCAATATTAGTTGATCGTGGTAATGTTGAGGCCGACGAAACTAACTGGCTCCGTTTCTTTAGCAGTAACTAGGAATTTATTTTATTATTTTGCTATCTTATGAAAAAAGCATTTACAATTGCCGACTCAATTTATGGATCTACGTACAATATATGTACCTCAGTGCACAATTTGCTAGTATAGGTACATATATTGTGAGTGCTGCTAAGGGATAAAATACCCTTTTATACTTAATATAAGGGAGTGCCAGGTGGTACTCCAATGCTAGGATACACTCGTTGCATGTGAATGCTACATTTATCATAGCGAATATTTTTTTATTGTATCACAGCAATGTTCCAAACAGTCCATAGTGTCCCATGATCCCTAAAGTCTCTGAAACTCAAGCAGGTGGACCATCGCATACTTGTTCAAAGGAATGGATCGTGTGATTATATCAACAATAGCCCCAAATGCCCCCTAGCTTAAGTTCCACTTCAGCTTTTAGGATCTAGAGAGCAACTGTTAAAACAGTTCGTCAATAGTAAAAAGAAATTTGAAGTTTGGTCTATGTGGGACGTCATTGAACATTTTAGATTGCCGACGATTTTCAAATTCGTAATATGATACTTATTCAAATGTTTACAGTTTGAATGTTTACGATTTTCAACGAATAATAATAAGGCGAAGCGTCAAAATGGAAACGGTGTTGCCGACATAACAATTTGCACCAAAAGTTTAATTTTTACTACAATTTAAAAGTTTTTTCATAAGTCATGTACATATATTTGTAAAGAAGCAACATGTTTTCAAATAAGGGAGCCGATTTGTCAAGAGGAAGCGAGAAAGCTGCTTACTTACCTAACCTTGTATAATTGAATCATGAAGCTACTTATGCCGAGTGAAATTTTTTTACATAATTCTGGACACATATGAAAATATAATAATGATTGTCAGCTGCCTTTATAGCGGTGGGAAGACCGTCAGCCGAAGCAAGAATGTATCATTGCGTTCAGCTGACGTATTTTCCCCCCTCTACGGCGCAGCTGACTATTTTTTTTTTTTTATTCTACTAAATGTCAACAATACATGAAAAAAATTTCAGCCGGTATAAAATGAGTTGGTAGAAATTTTTTTACAACACGTTTCGTACCCTCCCACAATCACACCCAACGCGGGTGCGCCAGCTAATGTTCACTCTCGTTATTCATGAAAGCTAAAACACAAGTATAGTCAAGAATTTAACGGTATAAAAACACAGTCCAAAATCAGCCCCTGGCTCCCGGAGTATAAGCTGTTCGCAGACCTAAAAGAAATGCTCGCCGGTAAGAATTACAAATTACGTTGATGAATAAAACTAATTGCGAACAAAAAAAAAAAACACGTGCTTTCTTTGCCACCCCGGAGTCTTTCCAGCCCATTTGTTAAGTACAAAAAAGATTTTTGTCTAAGATATTTACAAGTACAGTCGCTGCACAAGCACAATTCAGTAGAATCAATTCACTATATGTACTTCCCAAATGAAATTACAAGTACCAAAGAACATCATTAGTTATGGACCATCACAAGAGAAAAGCCAAACGAGATTAAGATCAAACACATAAAACTGATGAAATACGGACGAAACCCCTGAAGTTAAAAGTATTCATACATATGTATGTATGCATATACACACTTATACACCTACTATGTATTAAGTAAGTACACACACAATCACACAAATTTTTAGATATTCAATCATACATACACACCCACTACAAAGAGTACGGTCGCTATAGAAATGGATGGTAATTTAACCTGACAACTTTCAACCCTCACAAAGGATGGTTAGTTCAGCAGACGGACAAACAAAGGACCCTCCGACTGACCTACCAAACAGCAAGCATAGCATTCAATCGATAAAGAGGGCTTTGGTCTTGATGCCCGCAAAAACGTTTTCCATGAATTCCAGGGTTTAAGCTCGCACACATACACACAAAATTAATGAAGGAGTACATCAAAACCGGATAGTTAACTATAGTCGGAAGGGTACGCCAACAGCAGAAGAGTACAAAAGAACTGAGAACCCATATGCGAGTATTTACCACCAAAAAACTATCTTAGCTGTTATGCAGTAATAAATATTATATCTACCGACCGAAATATCACAAAGTATAATACATAAAATATCTCAAGTTACATTGAGCAGTTTGCTTGCTAATAAGCGAACTACAAAGAAGACTTTTAGTAGGTCGGAGATACTCTGCATTTCCAATGAGTAACATACACACACGTGCACACAGCCATGAGCACAACTAAGGGGGGAGGGGAGGCTTGGTGGTAAAATATAATTATAATATGTACAATAATTTTCAATATGAAGCCCGCAGAAAGGCGATAATCAAATTTCAAAGTCATTGAGCTGTGAATGAAGGTGGGGTTTCTTTTCAAAATTAAAAAAAAATTAACAAAAATTATTTTTTTTTTCTATATTATTGGTTATACGACAGAGCAAATATTCCCATAATTTGTGAAACGCGATTTCGTTCAGCTGTTAACCCAGCTGCCCAAAGCTTTGGGAACAGCATCTGGCTCTACCCCACGAAACGCTTATTCTATATTCGTCTTAGGGGTATTCATGGATTGTTCACATAGCATCGGTGCTTCACGGTAGCCCACAAAAAAAGTCTAACGATGTCAAATCGCAGCTTCGAAGTGTCCAAAAGACATCGCCGAGACAGCTGATAACACGATTGCCGAATTTGGTGCGCAAGAGATGGATTGTGGCGCTATATCCAGCTCAAACCAAATATCATCCAATTCCATGCCTTCAATTTTAAAAAATTCAGTTTCAACTAAAAATCGTTTATCATTCCTTCGTAACGATCACGGTTGAAAAATAAAAAAGTACAATAAAAAGAAAAACAAAAAAGTAAAAACAAAGAAAAAATAAAAAAGTAAAAAAAAATATAAAAAGAGAAAAATAACAGTAATTTAAGGTCTGAATTCAGAAAAAAAATTAAAAAATAAATGAATAAAAAAAATAATAATAATAAAAAAATAAAAGACAAAAAAAACAAAAAAGGGCAGCGATGTCACCGATCAAAAATCCGCATAAAACTGTCACTCTCTGAGTAAGCTTTGGCCTTCTGGTAGTGCAAGAGTGTTTTTGGGAAAACGTGGGGTCTTTCTCCAACCAAGGTTCGATGAATCTACACGGCTATGATAAGACATATTATCATCTATGCATCAGTGGTCTGGATGTGTAGACTCCCTCTCGTGGGACCTTATCGAGACTATAACGCACTGTGGCCATCTATTGCACCGGAGATTTTCCGACTACTTGAGGCTCGGCTTTAGGTGCCCTATATCTACCACAACTTGATGTTTTGATCCAAGGAGAGACCTTGAAGACCATCTGCAGACTGAAACACAATGGGAATTGGTACGGCCCCTGTCCGGCATTGGATAACAGAGTAGGCATGGACTTCGATCGTGCGTGACAAGAGGTACAGTGTGGTTCTGCCAGAGGCTCAACTGTGGTCAAACTCAGAAAATGAGCCCGGCAAACACTGTTTTCGCATTTACACGGATGGTTCCAGGACCGAGCACTGCTCCGGCTCTGGTGTCTACGCCAACTTCCAACTTACTTGGCCCGGAGCCCGTTTTGCAACTGCCTTCTGCAACCATCAAAGCCATGGTTAGCAAACGGGTTACTCTAACCCACAAGCGAGCTTGGCAGGCTGAGAGAGGCTGCAGATGGAAAAAAAACTGACGTTACCTGTCATGTCCGACCGACAGTTGCTCCTGTCACTAAGCAGAAGGGACTGTAGGAGACTGGTTGGATTAATGACGGGCTTCTTTCTATGGGCAAAACACATGGAAAAAGTGGGCATCTCAGACAGTGCACTCCGCCCAGCATGTGAAGAGAAGGATGAGACGGCGGACCACTTCCTGTGCGTCTGCACCGCCTTCGCTTGAATCAGGCTTGAGGTCTTTGATACTGATGTTTTAAGTAGCGACCACCTTGGCTCCTTGGCACCACAAGATCACCTCAGATTCCTTCGGGGAAATCCAAGTGCAGTACAATAGACTTAATTGCGTCTGAGGGCAGTACTTGCTAGTCTGTCCCGACAAAAAAAAGTATTGGCTTTTCGATGATCACGTGCGGGTTTTCCGATCCCCAGATTCGACAGTTTTGCTTGTTAACATAGCCGCCGAGATGAAAATGAGTTACTTTGAAATATATGATTTTGACTTCTTGTCAAGAAACCTACTGTTTAGGCTAGACAAGATTGACTTTGGAAATAAATTTGCAATATTTCCCAATGTTGTTCAAGTGAAGTGCGTTTCCGCGGATACATGTATAGTATGTACTCAGTTGCTGTTAAGACTTCTAGCGGGAAAAAGCTGTCACTGTCAAAATAACATATGATTAAAAAAAGTGCTATATGGAACACCCTGTTTAGATAATTTTTTTACTATTCTGGCAACTCTTCCCATAATAACCTGCGAGAATGAAAGGAAATCTATACATTAAATGGAAAACAATTTGAATATAAAATTTCATTAATTTATGCGATTAAATCAAATGGGTGTCCGATTTCCTTACTCTATCTTAAATCACTCTATACAAATTATATTTTTTTTATTTTCATGCATTTAAAAGTCTTCCATTCGATAGTGTTTTGGGTTTAATTTACTTTCATGGAAAAAAATTCTCTTTTTATCAATTTTTAATTTTTTATTATTAAAATTGAGAGAACTTTATATGAAACCCTCCCGAAAAAACATCTTGGTTACGCACCTGCACACAGTTATTATCGGCACCCTGAACTCGTTTGACTAGTCGTCCGTGAACTACTTTCCAAAATACTAGCATTAGTTTGGAATCATAACAGAGGCGGTATAAGGTGAAATATTGCTTTTGGATCCGCATAAAATCTTTAGGCTATAGGATGAGAATATTTGCAGCAACAACTTTGAGCGACAATTTGTACTGGGTAGCATACTTTTCAACTTCGTCCGCATTAATGAAGCTACCAATCGATTTGTAGGCTTTGGGATTGAATTGCGTATTTGATTGCATTAACTTCAGCATTTTTGGTGCCAAAACAGTAGAATGACAAAGCCGATGATACAAGTTTTATGTTGGTGGTAATTTGCTGTAATTGTGATTGCCGATGCATTGCATCCATTTTGACCTTTAATGTGAGTTTTCTTAACACTTTTTCGGTCACCGGTGACTGACACTACATGACTACTTTTATCTTTTTATTTATATTCTTAACATTATTTATATTCTTAAATATCCTATTCAATAAAACTTAAACACATTTTTTTTTTTTTTGGACCTTTTTACTAAAAACCCCGTAGGCGTTCAAAGTGTTAATGCCTCCAAAGAAGTAATACCTCAGCTCATCAGTTAGTGTTGATGTGGGGATCACAGGAAGATTTTGTCGAAAGTCGCTAGATAATAAAATAAGAGCTCCAACGCCAGGCTGTGCATTTGATCGCAAATCTTTAATAGTTCGATAAAGCGTTTCAAACGATTTCTTATTAGCCGTAGTGCATGCGTCCCACACAATTACGAGTACTTTGCATGTTTCTCGAACTTTAATCAATTCAGAAACTTCAGAAATGGTTTGGCGCAGTACTGATGCACTTCAGACTTCTTAATTCCTTTTTGAGTACAAAAAAAAAAAAAACGTAAAATTGGGAATGAGCGCATACATAAGAGGCAAAGTCGAGAGATACTCGCTGAAGTGTAAAATGCAAGCAAACGTTGGCAAAAGATGTAAAAAAAGTGGGGGAGGCGTTGCTGAAAGACATGCAGAAAATATTAAAAGTTTTGCTTAAAAAATCCATTAAAACAAAATAAAAGAAATTTCAGCAATACGCTGCCTGTTAATTCCTTCAAACAGTTTTATAAAGGGTGATTCAATTTCAAGGGTCGAAGTTGAATATCAGCCACACCTAAACGTCAACGACACCGTTGGACTTCTTTCTTTGGGGTAATTTGAAACAAAAGGTGTATGTCGATAAGCCAGCAACAATTCAAGAGCTAAGGATGAGATAATTCGGCACATTAACGGCATAGAACCTCAATTATGCCTCAGCGTCATCAAAAATTTGGATCATCGGAAGGAGGTGTGCCGCCGAAGCCGCGGCGGCTATTTGGCCAATATTTTGTTCCATACGTAATTGAGCTATACCAGTATTATCATAATAAAGAGAAATTACAATAATTTCCTAAAAACATTGTATTTTATTCAATATCAACACCGGCCCTTGAAACTTAACCTTCCTTCCTTTACTTACAGATACTTCCAAAAATTTTGCAATGCATACGGCGAGAACAAATTCGCGAAAAAAGTTCCGTTATTTTTGCTTTTGTTCGTATGCATTGTCTACTCATAAATTATACTCAGTTTCGTGGCAAATTTCGCTTGTTAACAATGGAGTGAGGAGCAGACGGAAATAGAAGTACTCTTCCTCGCGTGGTTCGAACCAGTGCAGCTATAAAAGCCGTTCGTGAAAGAATTCACAGAAATCTCCTTAGAAAGCAGAAAATTATGTCCAGGGATATTAATGTATTGCGCAAATCCATGTCAAGACTAATTAGAGATGATCTCCACCTGAAACCTGCCCCTCGCGCAACTCGGCATCCTTTGACAACGCATTTGAAGAAAATTAGACTCGGCAGAGTAAGCAGCTTCTTTGGTGACGCGCGGTCAACGGCCATACAAATATTCTTTTCACAGCAGGTGTTCACTCTTGAAAAAGTTTTCAATAAGAAAAATGACAAGATCGATACTAAAACTTCTAAAGGCGCAAAAAAAGTTGTTCCAAGGGTTCAGCCTCTGTAATGGTTTGGTGGGGAGTGTCTTGTAAATACTTTACATCTCTTCATTTCTGCGAAAAAGGGGTAAATACCGGCGCAAAAGTGTACCAGGAGGATGTCTTAGAGGGAGTGGTGAAGCAGTTGAGCAGTACTCTCTTCAATGGAGAGCGTTGGATCTTCCAAGTAGCTTCCGCTTCACCAGATATAGGCACTCTTATGTACGAATCTATGCCAAGCCGTTCATATGCAGTACTAAAGCCGAAAGTATTAGCCGCTAAATACTGGAGGAGTTTAATATATAATATTTCAAGGACATACAATTTTGTACGATTACTCGTTTGGACCTAAATTCTATGGGTTTTGCTTATCTTTATTTCCGAGTATAAAAATGTGTGCAAATAAATGGAGAAGACTCTAAACAAATAGCAAATATGCTTTTTTTTTCGAAAAGTAATTAATTTAAAAAATAAATAAATAATTGGCGCGTACACTTCTGTTAGGTGTTTGGCCGAGCTCCTCCTCCTAATTGTGGTGTGCGTCTTGATGTTGTTCCACAAATGGAGGGACCTACAGTTTCAAGCCGACTCCGAACGGCAGATATTTTTATGAGGAGCTTTTTCATGGCAGAAATACACTCGGAGGTTTGCCATTGCCTGCCGAGGGGCGACCGCTATTAGAAAAATGTTTTTATTAATTTTGCGTTCACCGAGATTCGAACCAACGACCTCTCAGTGGATTCCGAATAGTAGTCACGCACCAACCCATTCGGCTACGGCGGCCGAATAATTAATTTACAGTTCCGAAATTCAGTTTTAAAGTTTAGCAGAGAGAATATACGATTAAGCGTTGAAGCCACTGTATATGAGGCTAGCCGGTGCTCGCCGCTTCGCCCAACTGCGAAATCATGCCGGCTTGTTGATTTGGAGGATGTAGTTCTGGCTCCATCAGCAGTCGCTTGTTTCGCCAGGTTCAACACCAGTCACTTGTCGGCACGTCTGGATTTTGCCGTTGTAATAGTCGCAATTTGACAAAAAATTGTGTTTTGTTTTTGCTTACAAAGCCCGACCATTTTCCTCTCTAACCCAAACCAACCCTTCCTTCTCCTACTTCGTCAGGTTGGACTTGCTGCTAGATCGGCCTCCACGTTACTTCCTCTTCGATCTCCACTCGAGTTTTTGTATCGGCGATCTCTATCCCTAACATTTTATTTCTACTGACAGGAACCTCTCAGCATTGACCTATATACGAGCCCCCTGTCTTACCATGGGGTAAAATGTAAAGTTCTGGGTAAAAAATTTAAGATCATTGAGAAGGGACAGGGAGGTTTACACATTGGTCATAGCTAGACAACACCTGCTTGCATTGCTGCATGCTATAACGTCATTCTCCGATCAGCACCTACGTGGAGAGCATAGCTGAGAGGGTTTTTGCCAACTCAAGTGCCCAAATAAGGAGTAAGTATTTTGAATTTAATTTATTTTTAGTCAATTAAATTTATGATTAATCTGCGTCTTCTATGCTTAGGCAAGACGACAGATTCGTACTGGCAAAACTTCGTGATTAGTTTTAATTTTAACAATTAATTCACAAAATAGGAGGTGCATGTGGTATTTCAAGACATGTACATATATACAAGGTGAAGTCCAAAATAAACAAGACTGAGCTAAAATTGAAGCGACAGGAGATTTAATCTCATAACTTCAAGTCAATTTATTCAAAATAGTCCCCTCCGGTCTCCGTACACTGTTTTGCGCGATCTAAAAGTTTTTCGAAAGAATGCTTCAAGTCATTGACCGGAATGTACTTCAGGATGTTAGTACAAGACTTTAGGATGGGCGCAAAACGATTTCCTTTCATGGCCAAATGCAATTTTCCAAATAGGTAGAATTGACAGGAAACCATATCAGGCGAATACGGTGAGTGATTGATGTTTAAAATGCGATTTCTCGTCAAAAAATCAGTCACCAGAGTGGATCGATGAGTTGGTACATTATCATGCAATAAGTGCCAGCTTCCTCCTTCGCGCTATTCAGGGCGAATTCTACGAATACGATGTGACTAACGCTTCAAAACGTCAAGATATAAAATTGCATTGACGGTTTAGCCCGTTGACACGAAATCCTTGAGAACAACTCCCTTGGAATCGTAAAAACAAATGAGCATCGACTTGATTTTTGATTTCTCCTAACGCGATATTAGGGGTATTGGCTCATCTGGGACCTTCCATTCGACACTTTGACACTTAGTTTCAGGTTCATGTTGGACACACCACGTTTCATGACCCGTTACAATGTTTTCTCGTATGTTCTCGCCTCTTTAATGAGTTCTTTCGAATGATGAATTCGAAGCAATTTTTGGTCTTCAGTTGTGTTGTGCGAAATGAAACGTGCACAGACCTTTTGTAAGCCCAAATGATCAGTTAAAATGCGATCAGTCGATGATTTGAAGATATTCAACTCCGATTCCAGGGATTTCAACGATGATTTCGGTTCATTATTGATAAATTTACGAACACTTTCGATGGAGTTTTCTGTTATTACTGATTTTCGGCGACCCGCATGTTCATTGCCATTTATGTCCTCATAACCATCTCTGAAACGTGTAAACCGCTCATGAACTCTGGCATGAGATAGACAATCATCTCCCTAAACTTTTTTCATCAATCCAAACGTTTTGCCGATTTAAAAAAAAAATTTGATATTAGCTCTTTGTTCGAAACTCATTTTTTTACCGATGCACAGTGCGGCCGATTCCCGAAAAGCTGGCCAAAACTCAAAAAATTAAGTAATTGATTCAAAATTTCTTACTCGGGGGAATTTGATCTTAAAATTTTGAAAATCCACCCCCTTCCACCCCTATTGGCCACCCCCTCCCGTGAAATAGCGTATATTCTAGAGCATAATCAAGATGCATGTAAATTTATATGTTTTTGGGGTCGCAAGGTAGCAAGATGTAGCAGCTGAATCTTGTTTTATTCAGTAACCATTACTTTTTTGAGTAACCTTTAATAGGTTTCAAAGCAGCATATGACGGCGTTGTATTACTATACAGTTTGAAAACTCAAATTTTATAAAAAAAAAGCAAAAAATGTATCTACGTATTGCTGCAGCTAAAAATTTTGTGTCGAGGTATTGATATGTACTAAAGATTTCTCGTATTTTACTAACCTTCCGAAGATGATTCCATTTGGTTTTGTTCAATTTACTCCATTACAAAATCTTTCAAATGTGTACAACTTTCACTATTCATCGACAGTAATACGATCCTCAAACGAAGGCCACGTTGCGACTGAAAATACAGAGGATACTTAGGGTACAGGAGGTTGCTATGAACGGTTTTCACTACTCAAGGCATTACTGTAGCCAACCCAAAGACAAAAAAAACTAGAAACTTTTTTTTTCGACTTTTGGCCAGCTTTTTGGGAATCGGCCGCACTGTGAATGTCACCAAGCTTTCACTGGAAGTCAGCTGGGGATGTAACTTCAACTCACCAGCTCGTTAAAAAGATGGCGCCAGCAAAAACATTTTTATGACCCCAGTCTATTTTATTTTGCTCTCCACTTTGTATTTGGCTATAATTGCCGAAACCATGATTTTTTTACTACTAAAACTTAACTCAAGAACTGAAGAGACATCCAGTTTTCGTCGCTATATGTACAAATCACACCGATTTAGAAATCTCTCATTTTCTTAGCTGCAGCCTTTCTTTCGTTCATAAGGTTCGCCGTGAATTGGAAAAGTCAGGTGGCGATGCAGAATCTGTTGCAAAACGCAAAATCACGAGAAACCTTCTGACACTGTTCGATTTGCAGAATTCATTCAACAAGTGCCAGTGATCATTGACGAGGGCCCTTACGTCGGAGAGTTGTTCCATTCCTTCAATTTACTGCTTTTTTTAGATTTGCTCAAACAATAAAACATAACGAAATGAAGTAAAACTTTTTTTTAAATATTTTATAATGAAATATCGACTAAAAATATATTATATATTAAAATTTATGAATATAAACTATGAAGAATACAAAAAGCAAAAAATAAATAAAAAATTACAACTCTAATGAATTACATTCCACATTTTTTCCGCAAAACTCTAATATTATATTTATAAGTATGTATGTGCGTATATGCAACAACATAAAAGCAATAAAGAAGGCACATAGGTATTAATATGTGTGGGTAGATGTTATGTACAAAGTTTTATATACTTATGCAAATTAAATTCAGTT
Source organism: Anastrepha fraterculus (assembly GCA_037575425.1). Taxonomy (NCBI): domain Eukaryota; kingdom Metazoa; phylum Arthropoda; class Insecta; order Diptera; family Tephritidae; genus Anastrepha; species Anastrepha fraterculus. The sequence goes on from JAYXIM010042815.1 coordinate 12,743, forward strand.
ATAAAGTGCGAACACATTAATCGATTACAGCCATATGTGCATATGTATGTGTGCACACGCATCCAGACTTACATACACACATACATATACGTTACTTGTATGAGTTAACGCTGCATACGCTGTAAGCGACTCGTTGCACGCGCATCCGCTTTTATTACAATTATGCTGACGCTAAGTCTGCTTATTTACCGTGCGAACCATTTCACAACGAAATTCCTGGAACAATGTCACGCGGCAAAGCAGGTGACATCGTCAATTTGGCTATGCTTTTGGGTTATGCTTAGAATTAAGAAAGTATTGTAAGTTTAGTTTTAGTAAAAGGCTCAAATAAAGAAGTCGGAGTTCGCTCCGCAAATATTTTTAAAAACGCAACCCAACGGGTAAAGTTTTAATTGGCGCCCGAGCAGGGACCCAACGGGATAAAAACATACGCGAGTCGTTGATAGTTTAGTGCTACTTCGTGCGATTAAAAAGAAAAATTATTAAAATAATAGTAAAATATAATATTAAATTTAAAAAAATCCGTTGATCCCATTTCGTGACGAGTCTACGCGAGTGTAAAAGTAAACACGCCGTAAGAGTAGAGAAGGAGGCCCCCAAGTAGCTGCCTACGCAGAGGAAAAGGACGGCATAAATTGCCAGCCGCTCTACCAGACCGTCTTCAAAAATCAGCCGTCTATCAGGACCTGCCGAAAAAGGAAGGACATCATGAAATGTTCCAGTTTCCTGTCGTTAATGTAAGAATAGCATAAGAGCATAACAAAGTGAAAAAATTAAGAAAACTTAGAAGAGAAAGTGAATTAAAATATTATTATTGAAGAAATTAATTAAAACAAGGAAAAAGATAAGTTCAAAAACTGTTTTTTGATAAAAGTGAATATAAATTAAATAATAAATACAAATAAATTATGTAAAGCTATTTTTTTAAAAAAGAGAAAGTAATTGAAGATAAAGAATATTATAAAATTAAAAAAATTAATTAACGAAAGATTAATATGAAGTAAAAATTTTGTTATTATTCAAATATAAAGAAATTTAAATTTATAACTGAAATTTACAAGAAGATTACAATCAATAGCATACGAATTTATTTTCATTGAAGTTCTTGTGTGTTTGTTTGCCTCGTTTGTTTTGTTGTTTTGTTTATTTGTGCCTGTTTGAGAAACCTTTTAACTCATTTGCATACTAATTACAAAATAAGTTCTGCAAAAACATTTTTTTACGGAAATTTTTCTTTTTTGACGAACATAGTGAGGTCCTTGTTAAATTTAATAATGTCAAACCCAAACAACCTTGTTAGGCCAGCTGTCTTGAATGCGCCACAGAATCAGGGAGTTAATATGGCAGAGTTACAACAAGAAATTAGGAGGATAATAACTGAGACTCTTCAGGAGCAGGCTAGGATTACTGCTGCCCAAATTAATCAGGATCAAGTGATTGACCCTCAGCACAGGGGAACTTTGAGTGACTTGGATAAGATACCAGACGTCGTTAGATGTCTTAGGGACTTTTCTGGTCAACCAGGGGAATACAGTTCCTGGAGAAAATCTGTTGATAGAATACTAGGCATATACCAACATCTTAAGGGTACACCAAAGTATTTTGGCATATTGAATACTATAAGGAATAAGGTCATTGGTAATGCGGACGCTATACTTGAGTCATATAACACACCTCTCAACTGGGACAGTATCTCACGTTGTCTTACTATGCATTATGCAGACAAGAGGGACGTCAGCACTTTGGAATATCAGATGACTTCTCTGATTCAAGGTGCAGAAACAATACAAGATTTTTATCAAAGAGTGTATAATCATTTGCCCTTGATATTAAATAAAATAAGTTCAATGGATGTAGGACATGAATCTATGTGTCTACTTACTCAGACGTATAGGGACAAAGCTTTGGACACCTTTGTTCGAGGGCTAAAAGGCGATTTACCAAGACTTCTCGCAATAAAGGAACCTAAAGATTTGCCCAATGCTTTGCATTTATGTTTAAAGTTAGAGAATCAGAATTTTAGGACAAATTATGCTCATAACTTGAGATCAAATAGGAACTTTAGTACCATTCCTTCAAGGAATCAATCTACTCTATATTCTTCGCGACATCAACTTCCTTCTTATTCTTCCCGAAATCAATCTGCTTCACGAAATCAGAATAATTTTCATCCTGAGTTGGCATACATTCCATCGCCACCTCGACCTAATAGAATTCCAGATACAATTCAAGGAAGAGATATGTTCAACCAAGGACAGAGAAATTATCAGCATCAAGGTGCTATTCCTAAATATACCCAATATCAAAATTATATACCACCAAGACCTTTTGCACCGAAACCACCACCAAGGCCTGAGCCCATGGACGTGGACCAAAGTATTAGGACGAAAAATATTAATTACATGAACAGACCTTCAAACAATGGATTCCTTGGCAAACGACCACCACCACTACAGAATACAGAAGCCCGGAAACAAAGCAGAAACTTTCACATAGATTCGGAGACCTATAACGAAGAAAAGGTAACTCCACCTGAGCAATACTACATTGACCAAAACGATCCCGAAAATTTCCAAAACAATTCCGACGATTTCCAATATAACACCGACAATGATGACAAAGACTATTTGGACACTAGTGACATACATTTTTTAGGCTGACGCACTCTTCGCTACCGTACATTCAGTGCAAGACGGAGAGTGGAGACATTCTCAAACTATTAATAGACACCGGATCTACAAAAAATTACATTCAACCGAACTTTGTAAAAAAGGCAATACCTAACGAACAAGTTTTCTACGCAAAGTCAATAGCAGGAGACGTAAAGGTCACCCAACATACATACGTTAATCTTTTTAATCTCAGGGACATTAACCTTAAATTTTTTATACTCCCAACTTTGAAATCGTTCCATGGTATACTTGGCAACGATAGCCTTAGAGCACTAAATGCAGTTATTCATACGAGAAACAGCCTCGTAACTATAGGACACAACATTAAAATTAAAATGAAACAATTAATTTCAAAAACCGTCAACACAATCAGCATTAAAGATGACCATATGACACAAGAACAGAAATACTCGCTAAGAAATTTAGCAAATAAATTCCCAAATCTTTTCGCAGAACCAGATACAAAACTCACTTATACGACCAAAGTAATAGGCGAAATTCGAACAAAGACCGATACACCAGTATATACTCGCTATTATTCTTACCCAACTTCCCTAAAATCGGAAGTAGAAACTCAAATTCAAGAAATGTTAAAAGATGGCATAATAAGACCATCTAGATCTCCGTACAATTCCCCCGTATGGATTGTGCCAAAAAAACCCGATTCCGCAGGAAATAAGCAATACAGAGTTGTTGTTGACTACCGAAAGCTGAATGAGCAAACTATCGCAGATAGATACCCGATCCCAGAGATCAACGATGTCCTTACGCAACTAGGGGAAAACCAGTTCTTTTCCGTGCTGGACTTAAAGAGTGGGTTTCATCAGATCCCTCTAAAAGCATCAGACATTGAAAAAACAGCTTTTTCAATAAGTAATGGTAAATACGAGTTCACTCGGTTACCTTTTGGCTTAAAAAATGCCCCTTCAATTTTTCAGAGGGCACTTGATGATATACTACGGGATCATATAGCCAAAATATGTTTTGTTTATATCGACGATATAATCATTTTCAGCAAGACTGAAAGCGACCATATCCGTCATCTAGAATCAATCTTCAAGACGCTTCAAGAAGCGAACATGAAAGTGCAACTTGATAAGTGTAATTTTTTCAAAAAATCCGTCGAATTCTTAGGATTCATAATCTCTTCAGAAGGAGTTAAAACAAATCCGGCAAAGGTTGATGCAATTCAAAGGATACCGTATCCTAAAACTTTAAAAGAATTGCGCTCATTCTTAGGTCTATCAGGGTATTACCGTCGCTTTGTACGTGATTATGCGAGGCTCGCTAAACCCCTGACATCCCTTTTAAGAGGGGAGGAAGGACGAATGTCCAAAAATCAATCCTCAAAAGTTAAAATTAACTTAAACGCCGACGCAATCGAAGCATTTCATAAGTTGAAAACAGCCCTCACCTCCGAGGACTTGATATTAGCCTATCCGAATTTCGAAAAGGAATTCACGCTAACAACTGATGCGTCAAATTTCGCAATAGGTGCGGTACTGTCACAAGATGACAAACCGATTACGTTTATATCCAGAACGTTAAGCAAAACTGAGGAAAACTACGCCGCAAACGAAAAGGAAATGCTGGCAATTATTTGGTCTCTGAATACGTTAAGAAATTTCTTATACGGTAGATCAAAGGTAAAAATTTACACCGATCATCAACCGCTCACCTATGCTCTGAGCAACAAAAATAATAATAGTAAGATGAAACGGTGGAAGGCGATTCTCGAAGAGTATAATTTCGAACTGCATTATAAGCCAGGAAAGGCTAACGTCGTCGCAGATGCTCTATCGAGAATTCCGCAAACGGAACAATTAAATTCCTTAACGGTAACGCAACACAGTGATGAGAGCTCTTCCCACAACTTAATCCACAGCGTTTATGCACCAATCAACGTATTTAAAAATCAAATCTTTCTTACAACAAACCACATTTCGACGTACCAATTTAAAATTGTTTTTCCCACTTTCCACAGGCACATAATCACCGAACCTTATTACGATTCAAACAAAATAATACAACTTCTCAAACGCTATCTGAACCCATCAGTAATTAACGGTATAAAGACAGACGAACGAACAATGGGACTAATACAAGACATTTACCCACAATATTTCAACAATTGCAAAGCCAGATTTACACAAAAACAAGTAGAAGATATTACAGACGAACAATTGCAAGAAGATATTATAATCCGAACACACAGACGAGCACATAGAAACTGTAGAGAAAACAAAATCCAAGTAATAGAAAAATACTATTTCCCTTCCATGACTAAAAAAATAAATAACATTATAAAAAAGTGCACAGTATGCATAGAAAACAAATATGACCGCCACCCTAGGAAACAGGAAATTCAGGCCACCCCTATTCCACAATATCCAGGTCAATTAGTCCACATAGACCTTTTTCTAACTGACAAAAAAATTATTTTAACTGCCATAGACAAGTTTTCTAAGTATGCAATTGCGAAAATAGTTAAATCCAGAGCAACTGAGGACATTAGACAACCCTTGAGGGATATTCTTTTCTCCCTAGTACCCGAGAAACTGATAATAGACAATGAAAAATCATTCAATTCATCCTCCATAAATTTCATGATCGAAAATGAATTCGGCATTGAAATCTTCCGCACACCACCGTACACAAGCTGTGTAAATGGCCAAATTGAACGCTTCCATTCTACCCTCCAAGAAATTATACGATGCCTCAAAACAGAGAAAACACACCGGACATTTAATGAACTCCTGGAAAAATCAGTTAAAGAATACAATTTTTCAGTACACTCAACAACAGGAAAGAAACCAGTAGAAATATTCTTTGGCAGAAGGGTTAGTAGTGACCCAAATTTACTTGAAAAAGACCGACAGGAAACGATAAAAAAATTACAGGACAAACAAGACGCAGACCTGAACTACCACAATAAAAATAAGGAACCACCCAAAGCATATGCTGTAGGAGAAACCATATATGTCAGGATAAACAAGAGACTTGGCAATAAATTAACCCCAAGATATAGAAAAGAAATAGTTGCCCAAGACAAAAACACCACAGTTTTAACACAATCTGGAAAAACCATTCATAAAAGCAATATAAAAAACTAGAATAAAATTGTCTAACCTTCTTTTCAGAACTCTCTTTATTTCGACCACCGCAACAATAGACATTTATGACTACTCTACTGCTCAACTGGTTACAATCAATGACGGGACAGCAAAAATTCAAAATGGAGCCTTTAGGCTAATACATATAATCGACCTTAACAAATACGAACAATTTCTAACGGACATTTACGAATACATTTCTTCAGACATTCCTAAGGATAGTATTTTACTACCTATCCTAAAGCACGAATTAGTCCAATCTCTCCAAATCCTTGATACCCTTAAACCAGCAAACTTACGACAAAAAAGATCAATAAATATTCTAGGTACTGCCTGGAAATTTATAGCCGGATCCCCCGATCATGAGGATCTAGAAGCAATATCAAATAATTTAAACCAGCTTAACAGCAATAATGATAAACAAGTTCTTATAAACGAAATTTTTAATGAAAAAATTAATAACGTTACACAAATTGTGAATAAACTTTTTAATAATATACGGAAAGATATGAGTATAGTAAATGAAATGATTATTAATTTACAAAATAGAATTAGATTAATAAAAGAGGAATTAATAAATATTAAATATGCCGTACAATGGGCAAAGAGAGATATATTAAACTCATTATTGTTAAACAAGAAGGAAATTGAAATTGCACTTGAGAAATTAGAAAATGATGAAATTCCATTTAAAAATGCGGAACAGGCATTAGAAATATCAGAAGTTAATGTTATTAGCAAAAATTTTACAATTTTTTATATGGTAAAAATACCATTAACAATTAAAGAAAATTTTCAAAAAATTATTATAAGACCTGTAATAAAGGCAAATAACACTATAATTAATGTCGAATATAGTGAAATATTAAAAGGAAGCAATCAAGTTTACGGAATAAAAACTCATTGTAATAACTATAAGATAATTGAAATTTGTAAGCAAAAGCAGATAGTTAATATAACTAATAGTAATTGTATACCTAGAATAATTAATAGCTTTAATTCAACTTGCACCATAAGCAACGGGCACCATATTCCACATATTGAAGAAATAAAATCAGGCATTTTACTACTTAATGGCTTTATGGGAAAAATAGATGCTGACGCAACAACCCAGAACTTGACGGGAACTCATGTGATCAACTTCCATAACTCAACATTGAAAGTTAATAATCAAATATTCATCAACTCTGAGGCAATTCCTCCTCCAGCTATCCCAGCTGTCCTACAACCAGCACCAATCGAAAACGAACGGATTGAATTGCTTTCACTAAAATCTCTGCAAGAACTGCATATAAATAATACCCGAAAAATAAATCTTCTAAAGACAGTAACAATATCAACTGGCTCACTTTCACTTGGATCAATTGCAGCTATTACTTGCATAGCACTAATATTTTTCAAATTTTGGAGGAAAACTCAAAACAAAATAATCATCGCACAAAGCTTAGACAGCAACCAGATGCCTCCAGCTAGCCTCAACTTGGGTCAACTCAAAGATCTGCCAAAAGATCAATCAACATATGTAAGTTTCAATAACTTACCCTATTTCTAGCAACGCTCGAGGACAATCGAATTTGAGTGGGGAGGAGTTAACGCTGCATACGCTGTAAGCGACTCGTTGCACGCGCATCCGCTTTTATTACAATTATGCTGACGCTAAGTCTGCTTATTTACCGTGCGAACCATTTCACAACGAAATTCCTGGAACAATGTCACGCGGCAAAGCAGGTGACATCGTCAATTTGGCTATGCTTTTGGGTTATGCTTAGAATTAAGAAAGTATTGTAAGTTTAGTTTTAGTAAAAGGCTCAAATAAAGAAGTCGGAGTTCGCTCCGCAAATATTTTTAAAAACGCAACCCAACGGGTAAAGTTTTAATTTATGCACATACTTATATATATATATATATGTGCTTTTAGTAATATTAACAAACTCAAGCATGTGCGTGAAATTGTTGTTGTTGTTGCATGCACTAACTTTAAAACAAGTTAACGCTGCCTTAAGGCTACTTTCATAGGAATCATACAAATTTTTCTTAGGCATATTTGAATAAAATTTCAGTTATCCTCTTTCTGCGGCGGTTGCTTGAATATCTTTTCGAGCTGTGATATTAGTCCGATCACACGATAGTTCTCTTCCAGCATTGCGAATTCCTCTAAAGGCTTCAACAATTTTAGAGCATCCTTATAATTAGTCACATGCCTTGGCAGTTCCTCCTCCTCTCGATCACTATGCTCCGACCAATGGCCAGGGCTGTGCACTGTTTGCTCAACATGCACACCAATCGATTCGATCTTTTGTATCTTCAAAGGTTGATGGGTGTTGATTGGCTGGTCGCTGTGTTGGCGTTTTTTACTAGGATTTGTTGTTTTTGCTTGTGGATCGCTTGCAGTGGCCACAGCTGCAGCTGGTAGCGGTGCTAGTGGTGGTACTAATTCGCTTAAACTCACTACCCTTAATGCTGGTATTTGGGATCCACTGTCAGTGATGTTAGTTTCACGTTGTGCCTCTTGCCCTGCCGCCACAGCTACAGTTGTTAGTGGAGTTTTCGATTGCGATTTGACTGGTGGCACAGCAGGCGATGTGGGAGTTGGCAGCAATTCATTTAAACTCGGTTTCACATCTTGATCCTCTTCGTCATCTTCATCTAATTCCACAATTTCTTCTTTAATTTTGGCCACTAAAGTAGATGGCGGTTGTTTGGGACTTGGAATTAGTATTTGAGTGCGCGGCGTAGTTGACTCATCACTGCGTCGCAAGTTGAAGGTGTGTATTTGCACCAGTGGTGCAGTTGTAGCTGTGGTGTTGAGCGTTGCATCTCCTGCCCACTGCTTGGACGTCTCTTTCGGCGCTAGCGTTATGGTGCTGGGCGCTTGCTTCTTGTTCTCCTGTCTGCTGCAGTAGCTAAGTATGTCCTTTAGGTCTAGCGAGAGTGGCGGCGGTCGCGTATCGTGTGACTCTTTGCACATTGCGGGATATGTGACTGTGATATAGTGATTCAACCACTCCTTATCGGGATAGAAATTATCGATCTTCAACATCTCCTTCAGCTCGAACGACACTTTTCGCAAAGAGTTCTCGTTCATGCGCATTTTGTGATGATGTCTGGCGCGTTGCCAATACTCGAACAGCGCTTTCGTTAGAAAGCTGATTTTACGCAAGCGGCGCTGCTTCATCTCCTGCAACGCTGCCTCATTCTCGCCGGAAATGGCAATGCGTGTGGTCGTGCGGTACAGATCGGATTCTCTGCTCTCTTCCACCGGCGAAACCTGATTCGCCGTCTCTGTTTTCGCTTTGTTTTTCGTGCAATATGTCATAATGTCCTTTAGATCGAGTGAGGTAGGCGGTCTGCGTGTGATCGTAATTTGACGATTCGACAATGAAAAATTGTATGTGGCTTTGAAGTGATTGATCCATGCCTTGTTGGGCATGAAATTATCGATTTGTATGATATCACGAAACTCAATCGCCTTCATCCGCAGCAACTCCTCCGTCACATTTGCCTTGGTGTGGAACTGCGCACGCTGTATGTACTCGTACAGGCATTCGCCCAAAAAGCGTATTTTGCGCGAGCGCACCTCTAGCCGATTGGGATCATTTTGCGTTTCCGCACTTCTGGTAGCCATGTAAAATTCCATAATAGCATCGCGATTAGCAATTATATTTTTGATCTGTTCCCAGCTGCAGTTGAACATTTTCGCAACCTTCGTGTACATCGGGCGACAATCGTAAGCCTCTATGGCGGCAACACGCTCCTCCAGCGTCAAAATGTTGCGAATACGTTGCGGACTCGGCTCCAGTACAGTTTGATCGATGTTAATGTAATCCTTGCCACTCTGAAATAATGCAGAACCATTAGACGAACGTTTCAGTATCAGTGTTTGTAGTAGAATTTTGAAAAATGGTAAATGTATCATCTCAAAACTGGTTTGGCGAATAAGGGTTGGACTGAAGATAAGATATTCTATTTGGGTGTGTTTCGAATTCGCGTTATTGAATGTTTGTTTCGAGAAAATGTGGTTTCAAAAATTTTAGCTGACTTTTAGTTTATGTCACGGTTGAAAATTTGAAAAATACAGTATCAGAGAGTGAGAAAGTGGGTGAAAAATCGTGATACGTAATTTTTTGGATGGTATTCGAAAGTCGAGCGTTCGCTTCCAACTGCAGACGTAAAATGAAGAAACTATAAGTTAAGCTAGGTTGCCCTGACTGGCTGAAAGCCATCACATAGACATATTGGTACTTAGAGGTACCAGATGGAGCTTGACCTTTACGTTTTCTTGTAGTAAGCTGCATGTAGTAAGCCTGCGTCTTTTCCGAATCTAACAAAGCTCTGAAGCTCTAACTCCCAGAGACATTCTAACTTCTTATACGAGTATTGTAGAGTTCCTAAACATTTTATTCGGGTTCTAGCTAACGCAAGGCAAGAACATCGAAGGTATTCTAGCATTTCTCTCTCTTCCAGTTCATTACAAAAAACAAACATTGGCTATAGTTTTTGGCAGTTTTATTCTAACAGCAACCGCTTTCGAAAACAACGAAAAACTTGCAGGCGTCTTACTTAGTTTATGTACTTACACATATGTATATAAGTATATATATTTATATATACAGCTATGGACAAGTAAATGGCACAAAATTTCATACGAACGCAATGTGAAAAATTTTCAAACATAAATTTTAGGTAATGCAAAATTGTTGTGCTATTATCGGCGCCGCAGTAATACTCCAACTTATGGCGCCTAAATGCACCGTTTTGTCTGGTTTGTTGTTTACCGTTATCAGTTTTTTTGGAAACATCGCTGGTTATAGGTGGACACATAAATGGCACAGTTTGCTTTTATATGCAATAAAGACGCAACCTGCATTAGATGTGTACAAGAAATTAACACAAAATGGGGTCAGGTAATCACACAACAATTGAAGATAGAAGGGTCATATTGCAAATGCATAAAGCAGGGAATAAAGTGGCAGAAATGGCTAAAATTTTGAGCTGTTCACGAAAAAAAGTATAGGTACAATGCAATTAATTCAGTTGCTGGTAACTCCGAAATACTGACAAAAGGCAAAACTCGGAAGCCAAGACCGAAAGACCGATGCGCGAACGGTGGGATGGTGAAAGTTCATCCTTTTATGTCATCGCGGCAGATAGCATTCGATATTAGTCAGTCATTGGACACAGAAATATCCTCTCGGCTTGTTAGAAGGCGGTTAAACGAGGCAAACTTGTTTGGACGCATTTCCAGGAAAAAAACACTTCTGTCTAAGAAAAATATTTCGAAACGGCTATCTTTCGGCAGAACCAATGAAGGGAAGAGTCTAAATTTTTGGAAAAACGTGCTGTGGAGTGACGAAACCAAAATCAACAGGATAGGACCAGATGGGAGAGTATTTGTACACCGACCCATATGCCAAGAATACAATTCTAGGTTCACCCAGAAAACGGTCAAACACGGTAGCGGAAATATCATGGTGTGGGGTGCATTTTTTTGGCACGGAATAGGCCAACTCATTCGAATTGATGGTAAAATGGACAAGTTTCAGTACTTAAATATTTTACAAAACCACATGGAACGTTATGCCTTTGAAAATATGCCCATTAAATGGTGTTTTATGCAAAACAATGACCCCAAACACTCCTCCAAACTAGTAAAGAGTTGGTTTGGTACGGAAAAAATTGATGTTTTGGACTGGACTGCTCAAAGCCCTGACTTAAATCCAATCGAAAATCTGTGGAATGAAATTAAGATGGAAGTGGCAAGGAAAAACTATAAAAATTTGGATGATCTTCGGTCTGCCGTTCAGGAATCATGGTACTCCATACCTAACAACAAGTGCCAAGAACTCGTAGAAAGTATGAGTCGCAGGTGTGAAGCAGTAATTAAAAACAAAGGCTACAGCATAAACTATTAATAACTTGCAGGTTTGTGAAACAAAAACAAGAAAAAAATATTCTTTTAACAAGATTTTCTTTAATTTTTTAAGGTTGTGCCATTTATGTGTCCAACAAATTATGTTACCTTTTCAGAATTTTTAAATTTATTTGGTGTTCAAATTGAAATCAATATTTGTTTTGTGTTATCGTTGAATATAAGAAATAAATTCCACAAATGGAGGGACCTACAGTTTCAAGTCGACTCCGAACGCCAAATATTTTTTATGAGAAGCTTTTTCAGGGCAGAAATGCACTCGGAGGTTTGCCAGTGCCTGCCGAGGGGCGACGGCTATTGGAAAGAACTTTTTCTTCATATAAATACAGAGTTTGCATAAACTATTTCGTAGCAGCAATATCAACGAAAACATTGCTCTGCTCCCGCTACTGCTTTGAGCTTTTAGCGAGAGCAAATGAGAGAATTAGGAAATATTGGCACAATTCCAATCCCCGTAGTATATGGTAAAATGGCCATTTCGATGCTTTTTTCAGAAGCCTAAAATAAATAAGTTTAGAAGAGCTCTAGCTAGAGAATTAAAATGTTCTACAACAACTATTTCCTAACGATCTCCTGATTTGCATACAAAGGAAGTAAAAGTCTATAAGGATCGCTTTCTCCAAAAATCGGAAACTTTCATGTTTTCGTTCTTTCAATGGCATTACAGTGGCCAATAAAAATTAATTTGCAAATGTATGCATGTATGTATGTATGTATACATATAGAAAGCTTCACGAGGAATGTTTTTGTAGTTCATTTTCAACGACTAATTCCCTCACAAAAGTCGAGTTGGCGCTGTATTAGTTTTTTAAGAAATCTGAATAAAATTATTTGGGTGGAATCCACATTTTAGAGAAGCCACATTTTAACCGGACCGTATCAAATGCACATTGTTGAATCACCGCTTGCATCTCGTTGCTCTGAACTTTTATGATTTGTCTTGCCGTATCATCGAAATCAGGAAAATTCTATTGCTTATCGAGCAATGATGCTGAGTGGATTATAAGTCTGAACGAACGAACATCGATTTTTAAGTCCGCAATGAACTGAGGATTTATTTAAGGATAAATTTAACTGTTTTCAGTATTCGTCTTGAAAGAGGCACACAAGCTGAAAAATATTAATAACTCGCTGCGTTTTAAAAACGCACTTCGGAAACATTCACCAATTGTTATGCACTTTTATCTGCCACTCGTCTTTTCCCCCCATGTTTTTAACTGTTTCATCCTTTTTTTTTCTTCGCCATATTGTAACTCTATTGTTTCAGAAATAAGTTTAATATTTAATTTCTACCAATGTTTTGCGCGCGAAAGGACTGCAAGTGTCACATTTAAATGGAATATGTTTTAAAAAAGAATCAGTGGCCTAACCTTTCATTTTTGAAGCGCCAATGAGTTTTGGGACGGCGTACTAGCTAATAATATATCTCTACGCTATGCATCCAGAAACAAAAAAGTTGTTACTCTTTGGTTACCATTCCCATATCCCTCCTAGTGTCTATTATGTGGAAATAATGGAATGGAGCCTAAAATCTTCGACAGATTCTTTCATGTGTGTAGTGATTATTCATGTACACCCGATGGCGGTTCAATAAGTACCCGCGTTTGATGATAAAGGGCGTTCCTGAGAGAATTTGATGTTAGCATCGTATGCTGTCATCTATCAAACGACGGCGAAACAAATTTCAGACTGATTGATAGGTTAATTTGGATTTGGCAGGTATTCGAGTAAGTCGTGTTTCGTAATTTTTGCTAAGATGGAAAAAGAGGAGTGTCGTTCGGAAATTCGCTTTTTGATTTTGGTTGAGAAGAAGTGCGAGGAGATAAAAGCAAAGTTGGATGTTGTCTATGGGGACGCTTCGCCGTCTATGACCACAATTAGTTATTGGTTCAATGAATTTGAACGTGGGCGAACTTCCGTTTTTGATGAGGAGCGACCAGGACGCCCGGCAGAAATCACTCAAAAAGCCCACCTATGTTTCTCGCTGTTTGAAGAATGGAAGTGCGCGAAGTAACTAAAGCCATAGGTGTGTCGACCGGAGCGGCAATTAAAATGTTAAAAGATAAGTTGGCGACAAAAAAATTATCGGCCCGATGGGTCCAGCGATTGTTCACGGTGGACGGCAAGCGTATGCGGCTATTAACTTCAAAGGTGTGTTTGGAGCAATTTAAGAGAGACCCGATGAAATTTTTGCATCGAGTTGTCACCGTTGTGAAACCTGGACTCATCTATACACCAGAAACTAAACAACAATCAAAACAATGGATTTCTCAAGGTGAATCTTCACCAAAGAAGACGAAGATAGTCCCATCGGGATGCGAACGGCGTCATCCTTATGGTTTTTTTAGAAAATGGAGGCATGATCACCTGACAATACTACCGTGAATTATTGGGCCACTTTCACAACAAATTGAAGGAGACACGACCGCATTTGGCGAAAAAGAAGGTGCTATTCCACCACGATCACGCACGGATACATTCATCCGGAGTTATCGCCGCCAAACTAAATGAATTGCGTTATGAATTGCTGCCGAAATGTTCCCCCTAACTGGCTCCCTGTGACTTTTTCTTGTTTCCTAACATAAAGGAATGGCTCATGGGAAAAAAATTTAATTCAAACGAGGAAGTTATCGCCGAGACAGAGGCGTATTTTGGAGAGTTCTACAAATGTTATTTTTGGAGGGCTTAAAAAATGGCCGGAGCGTTGGGAGAAGTGTATCTTTCTAAAAGGGGACTATGTTGAAAAATATAAAAAAATAAAAATTGTTAAATGCTGTCTTTGTTTCTAACACGGGTACTTATTGAACCCCCCTCGTATAATACATACATATAGTTTGAAGCCACTTTCGAAGCTAGCGCTTGACAATTCCTTTTTTGAACGATATCAAGAAAATTTATTCAAATTAAGTTTTTTTCAAAATGTTTTGCCTCTACTCACTTTTTCGTCGCTCACTTCCTCAATCTCATCGTCATTGGATTGAAGTAAAAACTGCAATTGGTTGTAGCACCAAAGCTTTGGTTGGTACACTTCGCCCGCGGCACCACTTTTGCTTAGTAATTTAATTTTGCGTGCCTCTGCCCAAAGTTGAGAACGCAGCGTTTTAATTTTTTTTTTTCAACGACTGCTCGGTTATTTCTTGCTTCACGTCTTTAAGTTGTGTCACAATTTCTTCATAGGCTTTTTCTTTAATGTGAATTTTTGAAAAATCTGTGTGTGTGCAATTATAAAGTAGAGGATAGCGTTCCAAAAATGAAATTAATATTTCGGTTTCAGGTTTTGTCCAACTAACCTCATGTGCCATTTTTTCTTGTTTAATTTATTTTCTACGGTCATTTGTCCAAGCGCTAATAGCAGCGCTGAAATTTCTACAAAAAGACAAACCAAAAAAAAAATTACATAGCATAAGAAGATTTTGCTCGGTAAACTAGAAATCTCAGCCACATCAAACTAGTCTAAGGAAGGCCATAAAATAGAAAAGCCATATGAAGAAACACTTTTTCTTCAATGCTCCAAGAATAGTAACATCAAATTCATGCCGATTTGGAGTAGATTCCCGTGAAGTGACCGAAAAAAATTAAAAAAACGGAAGTTTATTTACGAAAATTAACTGGTTTATTTATATTATTACATACTTTGTTTTTGGCAAATTTGACAATTGAGTGTCGCATATTATCTGCATCTAACATATGACCTGAAAAGTCCCGGGCCTAACAAAGAAAACACGTTTTTTTTTTGGTCAAAATTAGCTTAATTCAACAACGTAATTTCCATCAAGAACTACGCAAACATTCCAGTGTCGCTGTAACATTTCAGTACCTCTTTTGTAGAACGATTTATCTTTTGCCTCAGAATAGGCCTCAGTTTCAGCGATAACCTTTTCATTCGAGCGAAATTTTTTACCGGTGAGCAATTTATTTATGGCAGCGAACAGCCAAATTTGGCGAATACGGTAGATGTGGGAGCAATTCGAAGTTCAATTCATGTAGTTGATGAAACAAAACAGTGAAAAAACGCGACACGCACTTTGAAGAGAGCTTTCTTATAGTCAAAAGCTCATGCTATACAATGCCAACCTTCTTTTGATATCTTTGCGATGCCAGCTAACTCAAGCAACTTCACTCTTCGATCATTCAAAACGATTTTGTGGATTTTTTTGATATTTTCTGGTGTTACCGCCCCATTTGGACGTTCACTGAGTTGTGCATCATCGGTGTCCCTACGACTGCGTTTGAAGTCAGCAAAAAAGAAATTTACTGTCGTTTCGGAGGGAGCGGAGTCCCCATAACACTTTTCAAGCCATTGCTTCGCTTGAACGGTATTTTTCCCCATTAAGAAGCAGCGTAAAATTAAAACACGAAATTCTGTTTGATCCATTGTTTTGAAAATAATAAAAGTAGAGTCACTCCTAGCACAATAATTCACGAACTAATGAATCGGATATCATGAAATTTTAACAGCTGTATTTTTAGGGTTAGTCATCATCATCATCATCAAGTAGCGATTCTCAGGGTGAGCTTTAACTTCATCCACAATCCTCTTCCAATCTGCACGGTTCATAGCAACAGATCTCCAGCTCCCAACTCGTAGCTGGGCTATCGCTTGGTCAAGCCAGGTTAACCTTGAACATCCTCGGGCTCGGGTCATTAGACAATTCGTTGATACAAAAGATTTTTGGGAGCGGCTGTTTTCCATGCGCACAGTGTGCCCTAACCATCGAAGCCTTTGGGATTTAATGTATTTCACGACGTCTTCTCCCTGGCATAAGTTTAGCAACTCATCGTTGTAGTGTATTCGGTACGTTCCATCGTTGCAGCGTATGGGGCCAAACACCCTTCGGAGTACTTTTCGTTCGAAAACTCTTAAGCTACTTTCGTTTTTGCTTGTCAATGTCCAGCACTCGCAGGCGTAGGACAGCACCGGTAGGACAGGGTTAGTACTAACTGAAAAAGAGGTGAATGCTATAAAACTAGTGCCATCTATGTGCTAGGCCCGGGACTTTTTTGCCAGTGGGTTCTTATCTATTATTTATAAATTCTATTTGCTTGGTTTTCCACTCACTTTCGACTTTTCTTCCACTTCTCTTTGTTTGTTTATTTTTTGTACTTGGGAAGGCGCAATGTTGTATTCTCTTAATCTTGGTATTAGTTTTGTTGTCAAATAAAAAGTCAGTCATGTTGTTTTTTCTTACAAACATAAACATTTTTATAATAATTATTTCAGTTTTTTTATTCAGTTAAGAAGTTCTAATTGACAAACCACAAGCTTGAATGCTTGAATAATTTTACGAGGGGGAGGTGTCGTACTGCAAAGTTGAGTAGAATCTTTCAATAATCCAACAACAGTCAATTTTGCGGAGAAGAATGACTCAGAAACAAATAAAATGCTCAGCTAAACAAATATGTCAATCATTTACAAACATCAAAAAAAAAATTAATACAATTAAAATTAAATTAAAAAAGCAACATTTTCTTAAAATTAAAAGACAACTATTTTTGTCGTAGCGACATGCTAATCATCTACCCTGCCAGAAATCAAATAGATTAACGAAACCAACGCAAGACTTGTCGAGGCCCTATGCCCCGAGAGGAGTAAACAAGAAAAAAAATTTTGTTTTAAAAAAATAGAAAAATGACGCTAGTAAAAATTCCTATGCTCGCTAGCAACAAGCGCCAAATTCGACGTGCAAATGTCGGCTCTACGTCACTGAAACGACCCGGATTGATATCCGCCAAGGACTGTCACTCCAGCAGCATTCCCCGTATGTAAGTATGGGGAATGTTTATGCTGCTACAACAAGGTGCAAATGTTACTAATACAACTATGTGTCCCACTAATAATCTTTTTTGAAAAACTATTAGTAAAAAAAACATATTCTGCATAATACACAAATCGTATTTTGTAGAAAACATAATTTTAGGCTTAAGCGATGATAATTGCCTTTAACCACAGCCATTGAATTTAAAATTTTTCATGAAGCCAAAATTGTTCTTTCTTGAAAGAAATAGTTTTCGAAGTGAACCAGAATTTGTAAACTTTCTAATCGAGACAGGTTGGTACCTACTACAGCCGGGTCAATTTTATAAGGAACGACCCTGTGCTGCCATCATTCCACAAAATTTAAGCGGATTTTTTACAATGTTTTGAAATCTATTTATTGTTTGATTGTTGTTTATGGCCACATGCATACATACATACATACATATGTATACACATATATAAATCTATTTTTGAAAATAAAGAGGGACATTTAACAATTAATTTATTAAAATATTTATGAAGATAGCAAAGCTAACTTATATCTTGATTTATGGGGTTAGGGTAGTCGGAATTTTCAAGAAGTTGGATTTTTTTTATGTTTTCTTAAAGTAAAGGGTGAATAAATTTCAAGGGCCGATGTTTAATGCAAACCACACCTAAACGTAAAGTTTTTTTCTCCATTTCATTTGACATTTTTCAATTTCACACTAACTCAATTTGAACCATGGAAAAATACACAATCGAGCAACGCGTTAAAGTTATTCAGGCTTATTATAAAAACGGGTGTTCAAACCAAAATGCATATCGCGCACTTCGTGATGTTTTCGGTCAATTTAATCGTCCAAATGTGCGTACAATCGGAAAAATTGTGCAAAAGTTTGAGCAAAACGGCTCTGTAGGAGATGTGAAAACGCCAGAGCATGCTCGTACAGCTCGTACTGCAGAAAATATTGCTGCTGTTCGCGATAGTGTGGTTGAAGAGCCGTCCACCTCAACTCGTCGTCGTGCCCAACAATTGCACCTCTCACGCTCGTCGTTGATGAACATTATGCATAAAGACTTGCATTTACACGCTTACAAGGTGAAATTGACTCAAGAACTAAAGCCTCTTGACCATTTCAAGCGTCGTCAGTGGTCAGAATGGTGGCAAGAAATGGCAACAGTGAATGACCAATTTTCGAAGAAAATCATCTTCAGTGATGAGGCACATTTTCACCTCAGTGGATTCATCAATAAGCAGAATTGCCGCATTGGGGCTAATGATGATCCAAGAGTGATTGCCGAAAAACCAATGCACCCACAAAGAGTGACGGTTTGGTGCGGTTTATGGGCCGGCGGCATCATTGGGCCGTATTTTTTCCAAAATGTGGCCGGTCAGGCAGTTACTGTGAATAGTGTTCGCTATCGTGAGATGATAACGAACTTTTTATGGCCCGAATTGGAAGATATGGATGTGGCGATATGTGGTTTCAACAGGACGGTGCCACTTGTCACACAGCTAACGCAACAATGGCTCTTTTGCGCGAAAAATGTAATGGCCGAATAATCACACGTCGCGGCGATGTCAATTTGCCGCCAAGATCATGTGATTTGACACTGTTGGACTTCTTTCTTTGAAGTTATTTGAAAGAAAAGGTGTATGTAGATAAGCCAGCAACAATTCAAGAGCTAAAGGATGAGATAATTCGGCACATTAATGGCATAGAACCTCAATTATGCCTCAGCGTCATCGAAAATTTGGACCATCGGATGGAGGTATGCCGCCGAGGCCGCGGCGGCCATTTGGCCAATATTTTGTTCCATACGTAATTGAGCCATACCAATATTATCATAATAAGAGAAATGACAATAATTTCCTAAAAAAATTGTATTTTATTCAAAATCAACACCGGCCCTTGAAACTCAACCACCCTTTATAATATCTTAGAAACATTCTGTGAAAATTTGAAGTGAATTCGACAAATACTTTTCGAATTATTCAACAATTAACAAAGGGCGCTCGGGCGAGCTGGTTCGATAGCAAAACTTTAAATGCGTTTTTCTCAAAACTATGTTTTTTGAACTGGTGATCACTGTAATTGAAAAACCGCTTGGTATATTGCAATAAAATTTATACTGCTGTTGAAAAACATTTATTTTTTTCAAAAACTTCGATTTTTTTAAAACGATTGATTGTCGGTTTTTTTCTCGAAAATCTGAAAAATATTTCCTGAGGCCGCCATATTGTTAATTTTGAAAAAAAAGCTTCGATCAGGCACAAGATTATCTATTAATAAAACTAATTCCTCTTGTCTGATTGATTTTAGAAGAGTCTCCAAGGATTTGTGATAATCGCCGTAAGGGACTTCTGGAGAAACGGCGATAACTTTTACAATTCTTAATTTTTTTTGTTTTGAAATTTAGTTAAAGTCAATTCGAAACATGCGCCACTGTTTGAGGGTCTGAAGGAAGTCGCAAACGCGGATCTCCCAGCTCTGCTTAGATTCGCCAAAAGCGCTGACAGCCTACATGATGTATACTTTCAGAATTCATAGAGGTCGGTCGCCATCTGGTATCGCTAGGGTCTAAAAGGTCTATGCGTGGCTTAATGCCAACCAGGCTAACACAACCTAACCTAATTCGAAACAAGACGTATTAATGCTATGTTTTTATTTTTGTAAAATAAACCAATTGACTAGCAAACAAATTATTGATCACAATTTTTTCGGGCCCCTAACCAACCCTAACCCTTTATTGTACTTGCAATGATACCCAAGGCTTGCAAACCGAACAGGAAGTAATTAACTTCAAAACCATTCAAAATTTCAGACAAATCGAAGCCCAACGCTCAGAAAATCTTATTACTGCAGCAGGTAGAGGCACTACCTACATCTAGAAAACCATAACAACATCTACCAATTTTCTTTCGCAAAACATTTGTAAACTTTTTAGTACACTCACCTTTTTCCTGCCAATCTCCGGTATTAATTTATCCTTAAACGAAGCTGTATCCTTCAGTGTCTAAATTTCAAGCGAAAAGAAATTTCAATGAAAATTAGTTGAATTTCATGCATTAAAAATTTGAAAAGCAAAACTTATTCGACACACTCACCTTAGCCATGTTCGACGGCTGAAACTGTAATGATAAATGCCAAAGCCTGTTTTAGCGTAAAACAAACCGTTCAAACGTTCCCCGATATGGTGTATGTATATATGTATGTGTGTATGTAAATGAAACCAGAACACTCAACAACGCAGTTGTTAGAGCTAAAACCAGCCACCAGGAACTCGCCGAACCGGTCCACTATTTGTTAGCCCAAGACGTAACCAGTTTTTCGTAGTGGTGTTCGAAAAACGCGTATGCCTTAACAAAAACAAACCGCGTGAGCAAGCGCATTGTGCGGGCTCGCCGTTAACCGGTTTTTCTATATTACCTTCGCTGTATTGACTGCCGCGCTTTTGTGAATACGAGAGTTGCTTCACTCACAATAACACTGTCGATTTGTTGTTGTTCATTTGTTGGGGCTATTTTGGCCGCTTGACGGTCAGGTGATTGGTTGCGAATGATTCACGCAAAGTAATTTGAAAAGCAAAACAAAACAAAAAACACAAAAAGCAATACCATGAAACGAAAGCAACTGTTGCTGCTGCAGCTGATTTCTTTACATTGTTTTTGTTTGCGACTGCTATAACTATAATGATGTACGTAAATTGTGCTTTCGTTGGCGTAAAAGTTTATATTATTCTTTTTGTTTTTTTTTGTATATTATGTCGACAATGGATAAATAACAGAATTAAATTTTATTGTAGATTAGAAAATTTCTAAAAAATTATCTGCCGCCAACACTCATTTAATATCAACACAATGAAAGCTACAAAGCAGTACTAAATTCAGTTGAGTAGTACATATATCACACACGCCAACTCACTTCCCTACCGCACCGATATGAACGCCCGCGAAATAATACTGAGCAACATGTAGAAATGAGAGACATAATCACGAATACGGCGTCGTGTAAAGAATCGGAGGCTCTCCAACGGTGCTTCGTAGCCATGTTTTCCCAACCGTCAACCAGTCAGCTAGTCAACCGTTTGGGCAGATTCGGATCACGGGCACAACGAAAACGTGCTTTGCGAGCAAGAACAATAACAACAGCAGCAACATTAAATTGACGACAGCCGCGCGCTTTAGCCGATGAAAGCAGGTTGATGAGAGCGTACGTTTCTCACAGCGCACTCACATTGCTTTTGAAGTTACGCAGTGTATTGTGAGAGCATTTGCTCACATAACCGCATCACTAAATTTTTGTATTTTTGTTATTATATGATTGGGTGTATGTACGTACGTTTGTATTTATGTATTCATATTTTCCCTTATGTGCAAGAATTTGGTTTATTTTTAAGGCGCATTCACCGTTCTTGTCCGGTGTATTTCACTTTTGCTTACTCTTATCAATTTGTTGTTAGTTCAGCGCATACGAAATTTTGATTTTGATACATGTAAATTGCTACAAAATGTATGTACGTACATATGTATGTATGTATACATCGAAATAGAGTAATATCGTTTGTCATCCTCTTAATCACCAGGTCGTTTCGGAAGAAAATCAAAATTAAATTGATCCGTGCAAATAGTGCTCAGCGCGCTCTGAGAAACCGGGAGCAGAGAAAGTGCGTGTAAAATTACCAACAAAAGTGGTCCGCACACGAACGGTGAATCCACCTTGCGATTTCCTCATTCGGCTGGCATTTTCTGTTTGTACATCGGTTAGGGTGGGCTATTAGTATGCAGTAGTTAAATGTTCGATATTATGTATCGGAGTTTGACTGTAGATATGTATGTATGTAAATTTGTTTGTATTTATATCTCAATATGCAAATGTTATCTTTTGCAGCATGCGGTGCTTGAGGGTGCAGGTAAAGTACATACTTTGCTTACAGGTACATTTGTCCATTAGAACGAAGAATGAGTGCTGATCTTGAGCACATTGCATTAGGTAGCTAAAATGTCATAATAAATTTAAACAAGCTTATTGGAAAATTTTGTCTTATTGGTTGATATGTAAAGGTTTTTCCAATAAGAGGTGTTATTTTGGTAAAAGATCAATAGTTTCGTTGCTTGTGTGGCACGTAACGCCGTATTGTTGCAAATAAACGTTGTCCAGATGAATACCATCCAATTCCGGTCATAAAAAATCATTAATCATCTCTCGACAGCGCAATCCACTAACTATTGCTCCAGCTGCATTTTCGAAAAGTAGTAAGGTCCAATGACTCCGCCGGACCATAAACCGCACCTAACAGTCACACGTTGAAGATAAAGAGGCTTTTCAATAATAACTCTTGGATTTTTTGAGCCTCAGATCCGACAATTTTGCTTGTTGACGAAGCCACCGAGGTGGAAATGGGCCTCATCACTTAAGATGATTTTTCGATGGAATTCCGTATCATTTTAATGCATTTCAACGACCCAATCAGTAAAGACACGAAGTTGTTGATGATCGGCCGGCTTGAGTTCTTCTGTTAACTGGACTTTATAAGCCGTCTTTATGCAAAATACGGTGTAATGACGTTTGTGGAATGCCTAATTCCAAAGAACGACGAGGAATGTCCAAATCTATGTTTAATTCAACACTTTCGGCGACAACAACAATATTTTCGGCTGTTCTTGACGTGCTTAGGTTTTATTCTTCACATCACTAACTTGTCCCAACAGCTCGAATTTTTCCACCAATTTCTGTATTGCGGTCCGACAAGGTGCTTCACGATGACGCAAAAATGTTCGAGATTTACGAACCGTCTCTGCCAAATTTTCACCATTTTTTAGTGAATTTTAACAATTTTAATGCGTTGTTTGAGCGTGTATCGTTCCAGTTTTATTAATGGCGTAGTTTCTACTTGTCAAATATCAAAAAATGACAGCTTCAAAAGTGACATCTACCGAAATAGCGGGCTATTCAAAATGACACCTGTTATTAGAAAACTCTTTTTTTTTTTATTAGGTGTCGATTAAAATTTATTTCTGTGAATTTAAAATAGTTTTCTGTTATGAAAATTAAATATAAAATGTTTTTCCAGTTAAAAAAAGAAAGAAATTAACGAGTGAAAAAAGTGGTTATAGATTCATGTTTTTGTGAAAAAATTACTAGGTATGCTAATTTTATGTATTGTGAACTACGCGAAGAGCATCCACCCAGTAGAAAAAAGAAGAAGTGAAAAGCGATTACAGAAGCTCTTCTTTGGAATCGGGAGGGCCTTACCATCTACACGATTTCATTAATTATTTTTTATATGAAATGAGCCAAAACGCAAGGCATTGCATTTTCGCTTGCGACGGAACATCTTATAGAAGGTGTTATTGCAAGTAATTATGCCACCGCTTGTACGAGAATGCTTTTGAGAAGGAGCTGTCTTCAAGCGCTTCACAAACGCCTGGCAGTATGTCCTTTTTGCTCGTTTACTTTGTAAGGGCTGCAAGAAGCCGTCTTTGTCATGTGATGTTATCTTACTTCCAAATAGTAACGATAATTTAAAAAAATTATTTAAATTTTAATAATTATGAGTATTTTAATAGATGATTTATACACATACGTGCATCTGTTTTCACAAATGTGTATGTATACATATAAATATGAATTTTCAACAAAAAAGATAAATAAATGTAATTAAATTATTTTTTTCTTAGCAAGGCATGTAGTCTTGTGTACTCGATTCTTTGCGATTTTGAAACCTTTTTTAAGTTCAACAATATAGTTGTCCCATGTTATTACGCTTTCTACAACAGATTCTACAATTGAAAGGAAATACTTATGTTAGACATTGGATTAAAGATTATTGTTATTGCAACTTACTATACAAAATATCATTTACGTTTTTATAACATTTAAATGATTATTTTCCTTGTATTCCGTCGTAATTGAAATTAAGGAATACGTCTTTTCCAAATAAATTGTGCATATTTTTGGAAATGCCACCCCTTTCACATATTTTTGTTATGGTATTAATCTGTAAGTAAATGACAATTTATAAGTTCATCTATTGCATGGAGAACTGAATGAAGTATTTATTTACAGTCATGGAGTAACGATCAAGAAAATTTTTTAAAATATTTTTAGTGTGCAAATATTTTCCAGGGGACTTACCATGTTTAAGCAGTCCAGTTAGGGAAATTGGCACATTTAGCCCTTCTGAATTTAAAATATTTAACACCGCTTGTATACAAGCCCTTGTTGGATGGTAGTTGCTGTACCATTCTTTTAATTTATCAATTAAATTCATTTGCATTTGGTTATCTATTTGCATTTTGTTATCTACTGCACCAAAACTAGAAACATTTATTTCATCACTTTCTTGTAAAACTATACTTCTGATTTTTTCTGCATTACACTTTTTTTTGGGGGCTTGTACTTTTTCATTCTTTCTTTCACATAGCTTAACTTTGCGTATTAAATTATTTCGTTCCTTTAAAATTTTTCTTTTTATAGAACTCGGGCTCATTCCTCTTCTACCCATCTTTTTATTTATTTAATTTACACTCACTCTTTTTATTATAAATTTTACTTAAGTTAATTCTAACTTTCCGAAGAGCGTCTTTTCATCACAAAAATACATTTTTAATAAATTTACAGAAATGAACGCGTCGCTTTTTTTTGTTTGTACCGCTATAACTGTAAATTTCGACAATTGTGTATACAAACGTTAGCTCGTAGCTACGTAGCGGACAGTTTATTTTGTTACACCTTGCCTACTCACTTCTCGAGAAGGAGCACTAAAAGCGCTCTGGGAGCAGTGCTGTTGACATAAGCATTTCACTTGCTTAGAAGCTGTTCTGTAATAGCTTATGAAGGCAAGATATTGCACCATTTCCTTATGGGCATACATGTGTATGTACATGTCTGTGTGTGAATCATTTTATTTCACCTGAAGCAGCAGCGGTTGACGCAGACGCAATTTAAACGAAAGTTACTCCGGAAGATAACTGAAATGTTGAAAGTCAGTAAATAACGCAATAGAGGTGTTTAATTTTCAAAATTGACTAATTCTAGGGTTACATATGGAACTATACGGAAAAACTTGTGTTAGGTACATAGGGATCAAAAAACAAGTAGCGAATTTGTTGAAGCTGTCGGGTAAAGGTACATATTTTCAAACCGGTTAAGCTCGCCAAAAATTTTAATATCTTAGCTCTGGGGGAAACCTCAACGTTTGTTTTTTTTGAGAGGATAAGGGCTCATACATCAGTGCAAAAGCCACTTATTTTTAAATAAAAATGTATTGAAATTGTCTTGTAATATAAAGAATGCCCGTCTACTTTTTAGTGCTGCATGAGGTGAAAGTTCTGTCGAAAAGAGGATCTCATGGGCTTGTGAACGAACCCAATAAACGGTGAAAAATTAACACTCAGATAAAATAATTCACACAATTCTGAAAAAAAACAAAATGGAGATTAAAGGGCGTATACTTTTAGACATATATTCGGCTGATGAATAGAAGAGTCAACGGTTTTCAGTGGAATTCAAAAATAGCCTAAATTAGGAACTAAAATCTACAGTTTGTCGAGAATGAGTTTTGACATAGAAAATAATTTCACTTCATCAGCAAAAAATAGAACTCTTTATTTATCTTTGACTTCTTTTTGGTACTGATACATATTTATTGACAGCATTTAAAAGCGATTAAAAAAATTAAAATTCTTCTCTTCAACAACTAAAGAAACAAAAACAAATAAAACACTATTTCGACATTACATATGTACATATCTAATAAAACACTATGCAAAAAATATACATAAATATATACATATAAAATTATATACAATATTTATATTAGCCACTTTTGAAAGCGTCAGAGTTTTAAGAAAATTTGATTCAAATAGGAAAATAATGTCTTTTCAAACAGATTAAGTTTCTCGAAGTGCTATTGCGACGTGATAGACATCTTAGTGATGTAATTTTTCACTTATAAATGTTAAGAACCTGTACGTATTTTCAATGTAGTTGCAAAGCTGCTTGCGCACGGAAGATAAACGCGCTTAAAGTTTACGAACAGCACCGAGGTGCTGCGCTAAAGTCGAGTAAAATAATTTTTTTATTGTAGGACCAACTGGCTATTGTTTCCAAGACCCCAAATTTTTGCTTAAGAAAAAAAAAAATGTAATATATATGCATACATATCTTTTTCCAACATCCTACAGGCTAATACCCTTTAATCACCGGGATTTACGTATTTTTGTCTGTTTCACCTTAAATATACTTAGATAGCATCATCACTCACTTACTTTATTTTTATATTTAATAAGTAACTTCAACTAAAAATGTTAGTTTTAGGTTTTTGATGAAGATATACAAATACATGCATGCATATATACAAACCTATGTGTATTCTAATTCTAATGCTGTTTGTTTTCAGCTTCTGACCTACTTGATCTCAGCCGCATATATTGAGAGTCTACCGCACTTATGAATATACATACATACGTTTACTGAAAACATACCCCCACACACACGCACTCAAGTTAGTGCTTACACATGAAGAGCGAATTGAAGAGAAATGAAACAACAACGGAAGAGCGTGAAATCGCCGACGCTCACACGGTGTCAAAAAATAAACGCTTTACCGCCGCCTACTGTTCATAGTACAGTTAGCGATGCAAGCGCAAAATAGAAACACATTAGTCGCTCGATTACAATAATACACATCGTTTCTCCTCTTTATGCACGCTTTTAAAAGTTCTAACGAAAATACTTAAATTCTAAAAGTAGCTGCACAATGGACCCCGATTTCAATATAAAACTAATCAAAGAGGTGAAAAGGTTTGCGTGCTTGTATGACTTAACCTCACCGGAATATCGAAATACTAAGTGGAAGGATACAATTTGGAAGAAAATTGCAGCAGATCTGAATACGAAAGGTAAGGTGCACTAATAATGTGCACACGTACATACCTACTTCCACACGTAAATATTATATGTATGTACATATGTCTATATTTTTATGTCCTCAGATATATGGTGCAAGAAACGTTGGAAAACGCTGCGGGACACGTATAGGAAAAAAAGGCGGTTAGAAGGGATGGACACTTGTAGTACGAAACCGATTTCAAATAAAAAGTTTAAGTTTGCCCAAGAAATGTCTTTTCTGGAGGGTGTTAAGGATGGTCGATCGTAAGTGTTAGAAGCAAGTATGTATATACGAGGGTTACTATTTGTTTTTCTGGTCTAACAATGGGAGGAAAAACATTGGTGTTTGAAAACGGTTTTAATTTTGTTTGAAAATATTCTCAGTGATGATCAACTTTGCACTGCATCTTGATCAGTTGCAGTATCAAATATCATTCGATTGAGATTTGCTAAATTTTTGTTATGACCATATTTCAATCCCCTTTACGGAATATGTTGGCAATAATGGCAGTATAATCTTTATAATGAGAAATTTAATTACAGATTTTGCCCTAGTGACGACGATGACGACGATGCCAATGAGACAGGGCACAGTGGGGTTGAAGCTTCTTGGACGGCTTTGCCTTCTCCAGCCGACTCTCTAACAGCTATAGACGAAGACTCCGCGTCTAACCTTTCCGCACCATCTTATAAAGCAAGTTCAACCAAGAAAACTGAGGAGCATGTGAATCCAGCTTCTGATCCAATAGCAGGGAGGAAGTCTACTTTACTACTTTTCGAAAGCTTGGCGCACAAAATAATGTCAGCGGGCTTGTCGGAAAGTGATGCGGATGCCATTGAACTGAAGGTAGCGTCGGTTGTATATGAAGAACTGGCAAGCCTTCGTCAACAGAGGCAAGGTACCTGATACGACCAAAAGATATTGAAGAATAACTGTAACATAAAATAAATCAATTGTAGGTATAAGAAAGGAAAAATATACTTTATCCTGATAACATTAGTTTCTGAGATTTTCTGACTTGACAATTTGGTACACAATAAAATTAAGCATAAAAATCACGGAATCTTAGCTAAGTTAAAACTTCATGCCTTGGAACATGTAAATAAGTTATTTTTAGTTTCCTTTGAATGTATTTGATGTTAGATAACTGTAAAACTATTTTGAATACTGTGTAGAGAATGTGGTGTAGCGCGCCTATTAAGTTCCTTTTATGCAATTCTAATATTCAGGCAGGTTAAGCAAATCGCTTCCGAGTGAAGTTCAATCAAATCCATTGTAAATCCGATACTTGACGTT
Source organism: Anastrepha fraterculus (assembly GCA_037575425.1). Lineage (NCBI taxonomy): Eukaryota > Metazoa > Arthropoda > Insecta > Diptera > Tephritidae > Anastrepha > Anastrepha fraterculus. Next base: position 41,390 of record JAYXIM010042815.1, read on the forward strand.
TAGTGGCAGAAAAGGAAGAATAACCGGAAGAAAGCTAAAGGAAAGGATTCGTATTTTAGCCTTTGTGCTTTCACAATTTATCATGCGCCACTTTATTTTTACTATTTGGTTTAATTTAAAAACTAAAATATTCACACATTGACTCACATACAAGTAACTTTATACAAAAATGTGTGTTTATTTTCTGTACTTGACGTACTGACGTCACTTCTTCTGTCAAATTTGCCAAAACAAAGTAGCTGCTTGCGGATGGCGTCACCTTTGTATTCTGTATTTATCTCTTTTTTTCTAAATTACTGCTGAGTGAATTTTGGTGGGTAGAGTTTCTATTTAATTTCTGTTGACGTCTATACTCCTCGAAATTTAATTAAACAACAACACTGACGTTTATGCTATTAATAGATCTGTTCATCTAAAAAATATCCAGTAACTTAATTTTCCAGAAATCTCTCTCAAAGAGAAATACAGTCCAATCGTGATAGTCCGACACATACGGAACCGACTCGTTGTCGGATTATCAAATATTCCGGACTACCGAAGGTTCCATTTAATGACACGAAAAGACAGAAAAAAATCACATCAACACCGTCAGAAACCGCGAGAGAACTGGCGTCGTTCAAATTTAATGACAAATACGTTGTGACCGGGAAGCAAAACACAATCCCCCTCTGCTGCTCTGCTACGACGGATCAAAATAAAATAATGTCAATTGCATTCATAGACGTTATGAGGTTGTCGGATTACCGAACGTGTCGGATTAAGAAATGTCGGACTATCACGATTGTACTGTATATCAAAAAAGTACATGAGCGTGAAACCAGTAACAATTTTCAAGACTGACGAAAAGCTGATTAAATTGTTGGCAGGAAAAATCACAAAGACTAAAAAATTTTTCACTTGAACTACCTTTTACTAAATTAAAACAAAAAATAAAGCAAATGAAATGCAAAATAACGAGCTTCGGAATCACACGATTTCATTTTGTTCACATTAACTTTTTCCATTTCATCATCGGTGTCAGATGCAGATTAACCCATTACCAATTGCAATTCGCAAATTTTAATTCGTGTTTATTTTTACGATCAGCTGTTTTTCTCACTTGCAAATTCGTACAAGTAAACATTTATCCAGTAAAATCTAACAGCTTCCCCACAAAACGAAATTTCATTTTGCTCTCTCACTTTCCCCTACTTTGAAGGTTTTTGGGGTACATGAACACCAAAACATGATAATTTGTAACTATTTGTTTCAGGAGCAGCCCTAATTAACCTTTCAATGATAAGGGTGCCTTGTTTTTGCTTTGAAGTTTTGCGTTTCAATTGTTTTTTCTTGTTTTGCTCAAAAACTGCAAGTACCGTTAGATCTTTCCTCGTCATTTTTACATTTCTCGCATACAGAAGTAGATTATCTTCTTTTTCACATTTAACTCCCAATCCGTAATTAAAAAGCGAGATTACCTATACAAAATTTCTCTCCCGAAATCTGGGGTTTTAAAATAATTCTAGTTTGTTACCATTGAAATTGTAAATTTAAATTGAAATAGGTAGAGCCAAAGAGCAGCAAGAGATTTGGTGGCTCCTAAAACACTCAGGCTAAAAAGCCCTTTGTATTTAGAGCTCTGGAAAGGGGGTAGGTAGTCAAGGAGAGAAGGAGAAAAGTATCAGAGCAAGAGATAGGAAAAATAGTTCGTCCTATGAGAATTTTCCACATTCTTTGGTAAATTTGTAAATATCCCCCAGTTTTAGAGAACGAATGTTACTCATTCTCATCGGAACCCAAAACTCGTAGCCGTGCTCTAGCAAAGGCAGGACACTCACAGAGAAAGTGCTCAGTGCTATCCGCCTCCTCCAAGCAAGATAAGCACACTGGGTCCTCAATGATTCCAATGGTGGTCAGGTGCTGAACTCATGGGTTGTGTCCTGTAATAATACTGGCCATCAATCGAACGTCTTTCCTTCCAAGTTTTAGTAGAAAGTTTGACAATTTTCTATTCGGAGTTGTCACAAAACACTTTGCAGTTCTGCAGCGTCCAAGACCGGACCATCGCTCTTTATATAAATTGTATACATAATCGCTGATCCAATTCATGATTCCTGCGGAACTGATTCCTATTATAGGTTTTGGCCCTTGTAGGGGAACCGGTGATCCAATTCATCGGCAATTTCGTTTCCTTGAACACCGGTGTGCCCTGGAACCCATATAAATACAAGCCTGTTTTGTCTTGCGACAGAATTAAGCTTCTTCTTACATTCTTGAACAATCTTTGAGGTTTGCTTCGCATTCTTCAGGGCCCTCAGTGAGCCCTCACTGTCACTGAAAAGTCCAATCTAATTCCCGCTCTCCTCTCCTTTCGATTATCCATTCGGCTATTTTCAGGGTGGCAAAAATTTCCGTTTGGAAAACAGTTGCCATTTCTCCGACGGCGTAATGATACTTATTACTATCGTTTAAGTACCATCCGGCTTCAGACTCTATTTCATTCTTGGACCCATCCGTCAAACCTTCCTGAATGCATTCTGGAGTGCTCCATTGCCTGACATCTGACATCAAATTTCCTTCCAAATGAAACTATGGGTGCCAAAAACAGTGTATACTGCTCAGATAGCACCTTAAAGATTTCTTTGTGTCCCGAAGTTCCGTCTTCGTGCCAGAAACCATATTTATGGAGTCTATAAATTGCTTTTATTGCTTCCTGTTGAGTCTTAAGATCCAAGGGGAGCAAATCAAGCATAGCAAGTAATGCATAAACATACGCTTCTTTGCAGCCTGTATAGTTCCCAGAGTGTGGATTTAACCATGCTCCATCGCCACCAGACCACAGAGGCGTAAGTGATGATTGGTCTGACAAGTGCTGTGTATATTCAGGTTTCAAATTATTATCATGCATTTTTACATACAACCCTGAGTTTTCTGTGTTGTAGATGATGCTTTCCATTTCAATTCAACCTAGCCCAGTTGAATTTAAAAGTGCGAAATTTTTTCCAAATTCAATATTTCAAAAAGTGTATTTTTTGTTTTTGTTTTAACTTTTTCCAAATCGAAAGGACATCTCAAACTTCAATTGAGCTGAATGCCCAGTTGCTAAATCGAGTTATTTTTGAGTAAAAAACCTGTTTCGCACTTTTTGTTTTTTGCAAAATAAAAATTTGTTTGCTATTGTTTGTACTCTTTGTCGCTTGTGTAGGTAATGGCGATCATTTTGAACCCAAAATCATTAAAATCGGTTCATTTTTGACTAAGTTATGAGCATTTAAAAATAAAAAAATTAAAAAATCGCTCAGGTCCAAGCCTACAAAGGCATGACTAACAGCCGAATTGCCATTAAATTTAATCACTTAGCCTGGGAAAGAAGAGCATAACGCATAATTCTCAGACGTTGCCTTTTTTATGTTATCTTTGCCATTTGCCAAGTAGACACATGTACAGTTTTGCACGATAGAACAACGCGTTAAAATTATTGAAACTTACTATGAAAATGGTTGAGCTTTGAGAACAACATATCGCGAAATTCGTGATTTTCTTATGGAAATAACCATCCGAATAAGTAGATAATTCAATTCATTGGTGAAAAAATGTTAAGCAACTAATTCTGTCGAGGATAGGAAAAGGACTGGCCGACCAAAAACTAGACATTTTTCTGCTGAATATTGCTGTTGTAGCGCAAAGTATTGCTGAACAACCTTCAAAATCGAAAACTTGACGTTCATGAATTGATTTCTTAGCGAATTTTACCTGTACTCATGATGGACATTCAAATGATGTAATTTTTGACATATCGCACTTGTTACGTTAAAGCGTAACAACTCAAAATTTCCAAATTTTAGTTTTTTGGAAGAAAACAATGTACAGTGATCATCTCTGCCCATTGTAAAAATCGTTCAGTGGTTTGTCTAGTCTTTCGTTAAAAAAAACCGTTATGACTCTCTCTTTGTTTTCAGAATGACTTCTTTTGTCTCAACTAAAGAGTTACATTTTTAGTTGTCTCCAAGTGTTTGAACAAATTTGTGTCACATAAAGTGTAACAACTCGAATTGTGCCTGTTTACAACCAAATTTTATAAATAAAAAAAAAAAAAAAATAAATAATTGGCGCGTACACTTCTGTTAGGTGTTTGGCCGAGCTCCTCCTCCTATTTGTGGTGTGCGTGTTGATGTTGTTCCACAAATGGAGGGACCTACAGTTTCAAGCCGACTCCGAACGGCAGATATTTTTATGAGGAGCTTTTTCATGGCAGAAATACACTCGGAGGTTTGCCATTGCCTGCCGAGGGGCGACCGCTATTAGAAAAATGTTTTTATTAATTTTGCTTTCACCGAGATTCGAACCAACGACCTCTCTGTGAATTCCGAATGGTAATCACGCACCTACCCATTCGGCTACGGCGGCCGCCAGTCAATTCTAGTGAGAATTTTCAGTTAAACACAGACAATCAAAATAACACCACTAAGTGTATAAAAAAATTTCAGGAAAAGAGTAACAACTAAAAAAGTTGTTATTTTAGCGCAACTACTAAACTAATAAGAATGAAACAACCGTTATATTGTTTTTAATGATATTTTCGAGCAATTACTAATTTTTTTCCTTTTAATATATTATTAATATTTACGGAAACAGTTTTTCGTCTCTACTGAAAATGTTCAGATTTTGAGTTGTTACGCTTTAACGTAAAAAGTGCGATATGTATAATTGTTAAGAGTCATCCTTTGAATAAAAATAGTGTAAACTGAAAGAATCTAAATTTGTACATGTTTTATTTTAAAACAACAACTAGGCGTGTATTTTGAAAGGCCGTTTATGTATGTCAGAAAAATTAACATATTCTTTTTGTAATCAAATTCCCTTTACGTAATTAAGTTTCGCTTTTTTTTAGCCAAAAAAGTGAATAGTAAATTATTCATGGAAATTAAATGTTGTATTCAATATTCCGCCGTAGCCGAATGGGTTGGTGCGTGATTACCATTCGGAATTCACAGAGAGAACGTTGGTTCGAATCTCGGTGAAACACCAAAAAAACAAAAATTAAGAAAAACATTTTTCTAATAGCGGTCGGCCCTCAGCAGGCAATGGCAAACCTCCGAGTGTAGTTCTGCCATGAAAATATTTGCCGTTCAGAGTCGGCTTGAAACTGTAGTTCCCTCCATTTGTGGAACAACATCAAGACGCACACCAAAAATAGGAGGAGGAGCTCGGCCAAACACCCAAAAAGGGTGTACGCGCTAATTATATATATACATACAGTAGGTTCTGTTTTTATGCGGCTTTTTTTATGCGGTTTTGAAATAGTGCGGTTTTTTTTTTAATTAAAAAATATATGTCGACCTATCGGAAAATGTACATATAAACAAGATTCTAAACCAGCTAAGCAAAAACTCATCACAGATTACATCAGAAATGCTAACCCTACAAGTATGGAACCGCCTGCATAACCGTCTAGATCAGACGTGTACATTTTCTCAAGTGACGAAAGTGATTTTACGCCAAATCCTAAACGAATGCGCAACATGTGGTTATTGTCTCATTCTATTTCTGACGTAAATTTATTTTTCGATTCTGACGTTTCTTAAATAAAGATATAATTTTCAAAAATACAATATTTTGTTTATGCGATTTTATTACATTATTTCAGATTTATGCGGTTCTTAGCACTTTTGAAACGTATCTATAGTTTTACTATAGAACTGGTAGCTTTTTTATGCTGTTTTTTTTTATGCTGTACGGAACGTATCTACCGCATAAAAACAGAATCTACTGTATATATATTTAATGGCAAAACTGTTACGTGTTTTCAGTCACGTAATTCTAAGAAGAAAAAAATCAATATTTTTTTAACGAATTATTTTTTTTTAACACGATTCTCAAATTTTATGAATTTTTCTCGAATCTAATAGAGAAAATAGAGTGAGATTTTTCGACGCATGTACGAACCGTTTAAATTAGTATCAGAAAAAGTCTCCGAGACTCGATAGAGCAAAATCTACCGCTCTTTAATAATTTATTTCTTAGAATAGGTATATTTAATGAATTAAAATATGTAAGCATGAAATAAATTTTTAAGCGAACACTAAGAATAATTTTTTAATATTTTTTCACCTGATTCTCTTTTTAGACAATTTCTTTGTACAGGTTTTCTTTGGGAACGTAGCTATCGTGTAAAAGGAGAATTAGGTGTAGTTGCCAAGCTTTTTCGGCGCGCGAGTTACCATCGGGAGGTGGATGGTGTATGTGTGTGGGTTCTACCACTGCATATAAAACGTCTGTTCAATTCGAATGCAAAAACAGAAGTGATTTTTTATTTCAGTGTTTTCAGTTTCTTACATTTAAATGGGTTTGTGTGTTTTTACAAAGAATCAGTGTATGTATATGTGTTTGTGTGTTGTTGAGTCCCGTTCCAGGGAACTAGTGGCAAGGGTGTTGAGTTGGTAACTCACGCACTAAAATTTTACGAACAACTCCGAGGTGGTGCGTCCAAGTCGAGTTATGGCTATTGCTTGTAAGACCCCAAATTATAGCTTAAGAAAAAAAAACAAAGATATATTTTTCTCTGTTTTGCCTTATGGTAAATATACATATTTACTTATACAGCATCTTCATTCATTCACTTTAATTTTATATTTGAAAAATAACTTAAAATAAAAATTTGAGTTTTAGGCTTATTCTAATTCTAATGCTAAATTTTTTAGCTTCAGAGCTATTTGATTTCAGGCGCATGTATTGAGAGTGTTTCGTATATATGAATGTTCATACATACCTACATATACTGAGAACATACCTCCATACACACGCACTCAAGTCAGTGCTTGCACATAAACCATTTAAAGAGAATCGAAACAATAGCGAATGAGCGCAACAACGTAAGAGCGTAAAATCGCCGACGCTCACACGTCTTAACGCTTATGAATACAAGTACAGTTAACGATGCAAGCGCAAAAAAGAAACACATTAGTCGCTCGATTACAATAATAGACATCGTTCCTCATCTCTATGCACGCTTTGAACGAAACTTAAACAAAAAATTATTAAATTCTAAAAACAGCTGTATAATGGACCCCGATTTCAATATAAAACTTATCAAAGAGGTAAAAAGGTTTGCGTGCTTGTATGACTTAACCTCACCGGAATATCGAAATAGTAAGTGGAAGGATACAATTTGGAAGAAAATTGCAGCAGATCTAAATACGAAAGGTAAGGTACACGAACAATGTGCACACATACATACATACGTGCATATCCACACATAAATATGTCTATATTTCTATGTTCTCAGATATATGGTGCAAGAAACGTTGGAAATCGCTGCGCGACACGTATAGAAGAAAAAAGCGGTGGGAAGGCATGAAAACTTGTGGCACGAAACCGATTTCAAATAAAAAGTTTAAGTTTGCCCAAGAAATGTCTTTTCTGGAGGGTGTTAAGGATGGTCGATCGTAAGTGTTAGAAATAAGTATGTACATATATACGAGGGTTACTATTTATGTTTCTGGTTTAACAATGGGAAAATGAACATTAGTGGCTGAAAATAGTTTTAATTTTGTTTGAAAATATTCTCCATTAATGATTAATTTTGCATTTGTTTGAACCAATTTTCGATGCACTTGGATCAGTCGCGCTGCCAGGGCGTTTTTTAAATTATGGGGGATTTGAGTTAATACTTTTTTTAACGCAAGGTGAGCATGCAAAATCTTACTGATACTCATACTAATGCCCAAGGATGCCTCTATCTCATGGTATGTCACATGACGATTTCGCTCAATTATTTCGCGCACAGTATCGATGCTTGCTCACCGTATAACGATTTTAGTCCATCCTTACGTTCCTATTTAAGGTCGTCCTAATTGCTCCACTAAAACAGTAAGGTTCATTATGGTTAATAAATTCGAGTAAGCATATTTACTGTTGAATGTTTTCGTGCCAGCGAGACACAATACCGAAAATTTGGCAGCCATAGAGCTTAAGTTCAAAATTAGGCAAAAGTAGTAAATTCCAAGAATGATAAAACATAACATATGGCCTTTGGACACGATCAAGCATTGTTGACAAGAACTTTATATGTGTGCGTGTCGGGTGCTTGACGCTAATATCTAAAATTTTTGATTTTCATCATTCAAAAGCCGACAACAAGTATGTGTGACACGACGACACCCGACTGCACTAACACACACAAAGCTCAGTCAAGCATGCTGGATCATCTCCAAAGGCCAATAGACTCAAGTGGAATTTTGGGAGAATTTGCCGTAACTTAATTTTAGATGAATTGAAAAAGTAGAGTAAGAGAATTTATATAAACCAAAATTAAGAGACTAGTTCGGTTAGTGTAAAAATAGAAGAGAACAGAAAGAGTTATTTTGTAAACAAATTTCTAAAATTACGGCAGCTCGACAACTGCTTGTGTAAAATTCAATGAGAACCGCGTAACGGTACCGCGGTATAAAAGTATGCAACCTTCAGTATTCTCTCAATCGTGAGTCGATACTACTGGACTTTCTCAGTTCTTATTTTAGCGAACTCTACATAAAGAACTTTGCTTAAAAAATAGTTTAACACAAGAATTGCATTATCTTGATTAGTTGAAGTTTCTCAGATTAGGTTGCAGACAGAATGGAAGCCAAGTCGAAGACCAAGATAAAGATGAAGCCGAAGATGAATTGCGTGCGTTTTGTGTAAGCTAGCTGTATTATTCAGACGACCGTTATTGCAAAAGTGTTCGCATGCATTCGAATAAGTATGAAGAGAATGGTATGAAAAATACTTGTAAATTACACAGGGTGATGAAAATACACTGTAAATAATTCCTATAGCGAGTGTTCATAGTGGAAACGAACGAAATGTAATAACTGTTAAAATGGATTCGTCTTCAGATGAGTAATTGTTAATAAATGAAAAGTTTTTTTTAAAGGTAAAACTAAAAGAAGAAAATCAATTCAAATGAATTTGTCTAGAAAAGCTTTTGTAGAATTCCACCCAGAAGACGAACTGAAATTTTTCGAATATTTAATAGAGTCAATTAATACGCTTGCTTTCATTTTGCCAAAAAATTGTGTAATTTATTGAAAACCACGGACAAATTTCAATAAAACTCCGATCATAGCCGCTAAAAAATTGTTTGTGACTTTAAGGGGGCCTCTTATCAGTGGCTTCAAAAAAGGTGTTTTTTCTCAATTTTTTTCGAGGCGAAGAAAGCGACACACAGCAATAATCTTTTGCATTTATTTGAAGGCGTGATTGGAGAGTAATAAACAATTTTTTAACATATGTAAATAAAAAAACGAAATGGCGGACATAGGAGGGACCTCGCGCAACTTCTCGTTGCGCGCTAGTACAACGGCGTGTAAGATTGCGGTCGTAGTTTTCACCTGAAACACAAAAGAAAAATATTGTCTTATTCAGAAGGCTTTCCTGCATATAATATACCACTCTTTTATAAAAATATGAAAAAATGAACACACAATTAATTATTGAAAAAAGTGCTTTTTTCGCTATTTTTTTTTCAAAAAAGGTGTTAAATAACATTAAAAAATAAATTTTTTTTTTGTGTTTTGTTAGTTAATAAGTTGCGCATTTTAATTATCTTTATATAGATTATCGGTTTCAAACGATAACTTTCGTCGTTTTTTTTAAATCTTGCACGCCATTTTCAAAAACATGGTTTTGAGAAAACGTGTTTCAAAGTTTTCAGAAGGTAGACAGTATACTCGAGGGACGGTACACAGGCCTATAACTCCGAAATCACTTTGAATTCCGCTATAAAATTTTGAGCGCATATTCTCCCATAATATATCTATCGATTGCAGTAAAAAAAAATCGATTTTTTTAAGCCGACTAATAAGAAGCCCCCCTTAAGGTGAAAATCCAAATGGGAAATTTTTACCTATTTGCCTCTTGCTTTTGGGGTAGTTGGCGGAGGGCGAAGAGGTGAAGCCACAAAAGTACCAACCTTACTTTTTTTAGAAAAGTAACTCATCCCCCATGCAAACCCTGAGAACCATTTTAAAATGAGGCAGAAAACCTTTCGCAGTATTTTTTTATCCAAGTTAGTTTATTTTAATGAATTAAAATGTCCTTAATAAATTGAGGTTATGTGTTATGATGAGCAATTTGATTTGATGATTTTTATATGCATTCCATTTGCTTTGCATATACTTTCCATTCTGCACAGAAGTTTCACTGGAGGTTCCTAAAAAATAGCTTCTATAAATTCCTCGTTCACGAACGACATTTTTCAAAAGTGTCACAGTTGCAAACAATTCAATAAATTTAATTTGATTTTCACAGATATTACACTAGTGAAGATGACGATGACGATGACAATGAGGCAATGAACAGTGGCGTTGAAGCTCCTTGGACCACTGTGCCTTCTCCAGCCGACCCTCTAACTCCTAAAGATGAAGACTGCACGTCGAACCTTTCCGCACCATCTTATAAAGCAAGTTCAACCAAGAAAACTGAGGGGCATGTAAATCCAGCTTCTGATCCATTAGCAGGGAGGAAGCCTACTTTACTACTTTTCGAAAGCTTGGCGCACAAAATAATGTCAGCGGGCTTGTCGGAAAGTGATGCGGATGCCATTGAACTGAAGGTAGCGTCGGTTGTATATGAAGAACTTGCAAACCTCCGTCAAAAGAGACGAAGTATCTGATACGACAAAAAGATATTGAAGAATAACTGTAACATAAAATAAATCAGCTGTAGCAATAAGAAATGAAGAATATATGTATTTAATCATGATAACATTAGCTTCTGAGATTTTCTGACTTGCCAATTAAGTACAAAATACAATTAAGCAAAAACAAATTACGGGATCATCAAATGTTCGAGCTCTAGACCATCGGTACCCGTTAAGGAAAAGTATAACACAAACCAGTAAAAAAATGCAACGACATAAACAATTGTAAATGGTTTAAATTTACCAGCAACAAATCTTAACCGGTAGTAATGGACTAGCTTGGAAAATAATGAAGTCAAAACTAACGTTGACGGAGCCACACAGATTATAAGACACACATACAGATGGGCCTGACGGTTGTAATGACTACTGGCGTAATTTGAAGAGACCCGACTCTTTTTCTACTAAGTGAAACTTCAGAAATGGTTCTTCGGTGGTTTGAGCTGGTTTCAGTTACCATAACAGAGCACCCCTGTCCCTAATTTCAGGACGTGTGAACGCAGAAAGTAGCATTAATTTATTGGATGAAGTCTTGATTAATTTTATGGAGGACTTGCCAGTCACTATCGCCCTATTTCAGCAAGACAATGTTGCCATACGTCAAGTGCCAGCCGAAATTGGTTTCGCGAGAAATGAATTCAGGTATTAGAGTGGTCATCACGATCCTCATCCTCGTACTTACATATGTAAATCTTATCAAGAACGAATGGGGCAACCTTTCTCGCCGAGTATACATACATACATACATATGTACATATATACGCTCGAAGACGTTAGCTTCTGTCGTTGCATCTGTGTCAAGACGAGTTTTTTTAAGTGTGAAATAAATCTTGAGGTTGGGCTCACTATTAACTTCATGGTAGACATATGAGTATTTATCATGTTTTTTCAGAATATTTTTTTTTTGGGTTTTTGTTTTAGAACTAGTGCACTTATTCTAATTTCGCATTTAAGTTTCA
>JAYXIM010042816.1:0-19827 GCA_037575425.1 Anastrepha fraterculus
TATGATCCTGAACTGATTCCGACTGTTGGCTCCGGTCATCCACGGTTGGCCAATTCATCGGCAATTTCGGTTCCTTGAACACCGGAGTGTTCTTGAACCCATATAAGTACAAGCTTGTTCTGTCTTGCGACAGAATTAAGCTTCTTCTTGAATTCTTGAACAATCTTTGAGATTTCCTTCGCGTTCTCCAGGCCCTTCAGGGCAGCTTGACTGTCACTGAAAACTCCAATCTGTTTCCCGCTCCATCTACTCTCGATTATCCATTCGCCTACTTCCAGAATGGCAAAATTTTTCCCATAACATAGTGAAAGTTACTATTGATGTATGACTAGTAGGTCTAGAAAAGGCGCTCTCAACCACATTTGCCAGGCATTCGTAGTAATGGGCATGCTGCTATATGTATAATCCTCTCAGTGAATAAATTTCACATTTCACATAGATAAAAATGTCGTCTGCATGGAAACAAAATTTACAGAGAGGTCTTAGAAGTCCATCATCAGGTACCAAATAAATTAACCTTCGCGAAGGACATAAAATCTTCTGCTGCCTCCGAAAATCAAAATAGTTCTTATAAGGAGCTTTACTTGGCAGAAATACACTCGAAGTTAATATTTCCTGCCGAGGAGCTGCTAACTATTAAATAAAATATCTTTCTACCACTCGATAATTCGCCTCCATTGCGGTGTTCAAGTCAATGGCCAACTGAACGGTAATTACAAATTAAGATAATCGGCTATGGCAGCCGCCGATTCACGGGTACGCAGGTTGACAAAGTAACAGACTAACTAAGACTTGCATAGTCCAAAATTTTGGGCAGAAGTTTGGGGGCTGTTTATTAATTTCCTGATAAAATGTATATCCCCTTTAAATACATTTTCGTTTCTTCGACCGTCTCTTAAGTATAAATTGCCGAGAAATATCAACTGGCGCTTAATATACTGGTTAACTTTTCTCGCTACAACAGCGCCATCTACTTTGTGTGTAAACTCAAAACAGCTACAGGATAAAGCCTATGCCTGCCTTAAGGTGACCGCATCGGATTTTTTATTTAAAAGAACTTCTTTAAACTTCTCAACGAAGCGTCGTTTTCAAAGCTTTCTACTAAAATGTATCTCATCTTTAGACACTTTGCGTCTCCTAGACAGTTTACATTACTAAGAAATTGAGAATACGAACTTAAGTACATCAGTATCATCTCTCTTTCAGAAGTGAAGACTTTGCCACTTTTTTTCTTTGAGAGAGCGGTCGTAAATAGTCCAGCATGGCTTCAGTTCGTCACTTATTATTATAAAATTAAAAATGTCCAGCCTGAACTGTTTGAGAACTAGTCCAACCTGTATGCAAAGGTAGAGACGCTAGAAACCAAACATATCAGCTAGTAAAAGAAGCCAACTGGTATCCCCCGAAAACCGACTAGTCGCCGCCTAGCATTCGGATAATCCGCATTGTTATTTTTGCTATACAACTTGCATATTCACATGCATCCATATATATACTAAATATATGTATATATAACAGTATATCAGTGTGTATGTTGTGTGTTCTGCATTTACTTTTATCTTCTTATGGCAGATTTTTGTCACGACAGTCTGTGCGTGTCTCACGTCGCTCAGCCTCTCTCCCTTCAATTGGCAGTTGCCAAGATGAAATGGTAGCAGAATTTTGCTATTTTGTTGTTAAGGTACGTGCTTGGACTAAATTTATTACTTTCCACGACCCCAAGGGTTCATTGTCATGAGCTAAAAAGTTTGTATCTTTATTTCTTTTGCTTATATATCTATTAAGACTTGCAAGGAGGATTTTACTTTAAAGGAAAAATTTAAGGAAAATTGAGAATTCTGTAAAATGAGATAGTGCGTTTGATACAAAAGGAATCACGTGACTTTGTTTGCGGTCGTTGTCAAATTAGAGAATCAAACTTTTCTTGAGTTCTAACGTGAAAGGTTTGAGGTAAATACTTAGGGATTCAATAACGCGCTTTGTGTTCATTATTGCGGTCGTCGTAATGATAAGTCGTAATAACGGGAAAAATTTTGTTAAACAACCCAAAATATATTGAATTACTGTCACTACTACCTAAAAATTAATAAATAAAAATTAATAGAATTAAGGTAGGCTGTAATGGCTGGTTGAGTTTCGAACTATGGAATCAGTACGAAATGTACCACTTGGAAGTGCAGAAGTTCGAGTCTCCGTGCAAGAAGCAGCAATGATAGAAAAGAAATTTTCTAACAGCAGTGACCACTACTTCAACCCACAAGCGAACTTGGCAAGCTGGGAGAGGCTCGCAAGCTGAGAGAGGCTGCAGATGGACAAATGTGATGTTACCTGTCATGTCCGACCTACTGTCGCAGATCCTCCTGTCGTTAAGCAAAAGGGATAGTAGGCAGCTGGTTGTACTGATGTCGGGCCACTTTCAATGGGCGAAGTACATGGAAAAGGTAGGCATCTCAGACAATGCACTCTCTACCCAGCATGTGGAGAGGCGGATGAGATGGCAGACCACTTTCTGTGCGTCTGTCCCGCCTTCGCTCGAATCAGGATTGAGGTCTTTGGTACTGAGGTGTTAAGAAGTGACCACCTTGTCACCATAAGATCTACTCAGATTTCTTCGGACGTGGGGTAGATTTAAAAAAAATTAAAAAGGGAACCCGAGTGCAGTACAATGGACTTAATGTTCTCTGAGCGCTGTACTAACTAGTTTTTCCAGGCAAAAAAAAAAAAAAGATCAGAAATCAACACTAAAAATGTATCTGCTGATAGCAGCTTTGGGCCTAATGCCATAGCACTAGGCTTCCTTAAATATCTTCCGAATTTACCTATACGGCCCTTTATGTTACATAATTTTGTTTAGAAAGCGTTTTGATCTATTAACCCGCTGTTCTCGTGCTTCCTCCAACATAAGCTGTCTTCTTTGATGCAGATTTAGGATTTCTACAGGAGATCTCTATGAACAACTTGATGGATACGACCTTTAGAAACCTTAAGTTCCGTAGCGAAGGACCTTTTTGATTTTGATTTAAGCGTACCTGTATTACATAATTATACACAAGTAATACATATAAACAAAAAATTAAATTTGCGCTACACTTACCAACATTTTTATACACCTCACACTATTCCTCTACACTTTAGTATCTTATCACACGTGCAAAAATATAACTAGTTGTGTAACGTATAGCTTTATTTTTGTTTGCATAAACACGTGCGCGTGCTTGCGTGATAAAATTAGTACATTTAGTGGCATTGATGGAAAGCACGATCCAAAAACGGTCAACTAAATGACGGAAAACAATTTAAGGGAATGCCGATAACGGGAGTATAATATCATTTGATAGTAGTAGTAGTAGTTTTGACGAAGTGTGATTATGTATGAGGCGTTGTGTTTCACATTTTGTATTTTTATACGTCCTTTTATCTAAACGTCGAACGTGACTTCAGGTTTGCTGAGTGGCTAAGAGATGCAGAAGATATAACCTACATATTAAATGAGGTTAATAATAAGCAAATGTCGGTGCTTACAGTTGTCAACCAGTCCATATGTGCTCTCGTTAAAATTGAGCCTTTCCTTTTTCTTATTATTATTGATTGATTTATAAATATAAGCAACTCTTTTCCCAGCAATCGCAAGCGTCTTAAAAATAGACGAAGAAATGGTGTGTGCCCCTTTTTTTGTATCAGTTCAGGGTTCAGCACATTGATGAAGGGCTTTAATATTTCACAGAATGTGCTTGAAAGAACTTTTAAATCTATCTCTTAACAAAACGAAATCTTTCATTTAGATTTTCCGGTATCAAAGTCTAACATCAAAATTAACATCTTATGAGATCAAGTTCTCTTAGTATCTAATCATAATCTAAACGTCATAAACCAAGCTTAAACATATGGTAAACAAACTGCTTCGACACATTAGTGATTCTGTTTTGGTATCAAATACTTTTGGTTTTGTGAAAATGTCTGATTTTGTGTCGAATAATAGTCATTTGCGGGAAGTGTTGATTTTCCTCTTTCATGCGAAAAAAAAAACGGTGGATGAAGCGCATCGAGAGCTACAAAAAGTTTATGGAGACGCTGCTTTATGTGAAACAACGTGCCGAGATCGGTTCCGTCGCTTCAAAGACGGTGATTTTAATGTTGACGACCGTCCGCGTGAAGGAAGTCCAAAAACCTTCGAAGACGCCGAATCGGAGGCATTGGTCAACGAGGATCCGTATCAAATTCAGTATTAGGAGTTAACCGCCAATCCATTTCCCAGCGATTTCATGCTTTGGGAATGATTCAGAAACATGGGACTTGGGTTCCTTATGAGTTAAAACCAAGAGATGTTGAACGTCGTTTTTTCGCGACACCAAGCATGACAACGCTCGGCGTCAGGTTGCTAAACCCGTAAAACCTACCTGGAAACACTGAAATGGGAAATGCTACCCCACCCGCCATATATTCCAGATATTGCGCCGTCCGATTATCACCTGTTCCGATCGATGGCACATGATCTAGCTGATCAGCAGTTCCATTCATATGAAGACATCAAAAAATGGCTCGATCCGTGAATAGCCTCAAAAGATGAACAGTTTTACCGCGACGCTATACGAGATTTACCAGAAAGATGGGGAAAAGTAGTAGCCAGGGGTGGGCAATACTTTCAATGATTCACTTGTAACCATTTTTTTAAAATAAAGTTGTATTTTCATCAAAAACACAGCGAGAACTTAGTTGCGCACCTATAATTGCCACGCATAACCCTTATTAGAAGTTTACCCAAGCTCTTGCTTCAATTTTTGGTGCATCTTGATGTTCTTGACAAAGTGTAGGACCCAAGGATAGATTACCAGGTTTGGTCTTCAGCTATGGGGTAAATTTCTAGCTGCCACGTCACCGGGGACTCGGTAGCAGAATTCTGCCTGCTAATTTCACGCGTATTCACACACTCCTCTAATCATTGGTTATTGTGACGGCAATGAAGCATCTTCAGCGTAGACTATGTTGATTTTTTTCGTATACCACCTACACAATCTCAGTTGTTTCGTAAACATACCGCCGTAGAGACTCCAGTTGCATCAGCCAATCAGCTGGTTCTTTGAAATTCGCTAAGAGTTGGTTAGCGGTTTGATATTGGACACACCTTCTAAATTTTTTTCACCATGGTGAGGCCTGCAGTTTTATGTCGCCTCGAAACGGCAGATGGGCTTTTATGAGGAGCTTTTTGATGGCAGAAATATACTCGAAGATTTGCCATTACCTGCCGAAGGGTGACACTGTGCCAGTGGGTTCTATTGAATTTACTCTCAACATTTTTCTGATCCTACTTAGATTTTCAGGTAGTTGCGTATCAAAGTTTACTAAGTATATTATCACCTTTTTTGTGAAAGTGGTTAGGTATGAAAATTTCTTGAAGCAGGCTGACACTCCCATCATTTTTTTAAGTGTCCAATTCCTAACTTCTATTTCGTTGATAATAAAAATATATTGCAAATATGTCTACTTGAAAAGTTCAATATACCAAATAATTAAAGAATTCTTTCCCAGTCTCCCGCTGCATCTTCATTTCATACTACAAGTGACAGACACTTCTTCTTTTAACAATTTCCTTTTAAATTCCTTTCAGCTGCCAGCAAATAAATGCCAAAAAATGTTTAAGACTCTTGGCAAACAGCTGCTACATTTTGGGCGTAGTTAGTAATGGCGCATCGCCCAGGCAAGTCAGGTTCATATTACTGCCAACACAACTTTTATCTGCCATTTGCTTTGCATTCACTGACTAACTTCAGTCGCCGGCGTCCAGGCAGTCACGACGCCACTGACAGCGAGAGCAACCGAACATGTGAGTTTGTTGAACCGGAAAATGAGCTAATTTACGCTTCAGATACGCACACAAGGAAACCTATATTTGTTTTTTTTTTTTGTACTTTCTTCCTTGCCTATGCGTTCTAAGAAGAAATTGCGAATGGCACGTGCTTTGGGGTTGGCTTTAAGGTAATAGGAAAAGGCGAGATGGTGTTGCAATCAACATAGTTTTCATGCATTCTTTTCAGATTTTTCCCCACTTTTTTGTTCTAATAAATTTTGACCTTAATTTTTGGGTAGTTTCTTTGATTGCTGGTTTCCTTGCTGTTTTGTGGTGGTGATTGATGTTGGCGCTAATTTGTGGAGGTTTTTAAGGCAGGCATAGAAAGGATGTGTGACTTTAAATGCTCAAGCGATTTTGCTGCTTCGTTCAATTATGTAGTGAGATAGAATTGTTTTCTTTCTTTTTCTATATTTTTGTCCATTTTAATTCATGCTTACAGAAAAATGTGCAAAATAAGCAAAAAAAAATGAGTAAAGAAGACTTTTCCAACATTGCTGCAATATGACTCCGCTTGTCTCAAATGCGAAATCAATAGAAATGGCAAATCTAATACGGCGCACCAGCTGTTGACTGCTCTGAGTACGTTGGCCACAATACAGTGTCTGTCTATTGAATTAGAAACGATCGAAAAATATCGAAAACTCCAAATTCGAGTGGCAATAAAACTAAAGTATTGGGTGAATGTTACAAAAATTTAGTTTTATGTCATTAAAGACTGAAGAACTGTGACCAAAAATAATGCTTTTTTTTCGTTTAGGAAAAAGGAATTCTGAAATATGGTAAATATTGATATTTTGCTCCGCCTTCGCCTCTTGTAGACGGAAATGCTAAATGTTATTCAATTTTGATGAAATTTGGGTTATGTGTTGTGTACTGGCTCTACCTAAAAAAATATAAATCTGAAAAATGGTGTTCTCCAAATTTTTCGAAAAGCTCAGATTAAAAAGTTGCAAATGTAGATGAAAATTTTTTAAATTTTCCTAAATTTAAAGACTAAATCTTTTAAAATTTTCCTTAATCTGGTATAAAGTTTGAAAGTTTGATTTATATGGCTTTGATTAAGCAATGAATAATTTAATAAAAAAAATCAAAATAATTTTAACTGGAAAAAGATTGCAAATATTAAAAAACTCTTCATGAATCCTCTCATTTTTCGTTCGCTCCCATAATTTTTCTAGAACTGGCCCACTGGATCTTCTTTCTCTCTCCCACAAACATGACGATCCGAAATAGGGTTCTTCTTTGCCTGCACATTCCTCTAATTAAAATTCTTTGAATTCCTACGGCTTTATTATTCATGCTTTTTTATTATTGGTGCTGATTCCCAGGCACAAATACTTTTTTTTTAATGAAACGTTATAAATATTTAAATACATTTCATTCTATTACACCTAGTTCACAACTATCAAGTAATATTATTTTATTAAATTCAACAGTATTTACAGGAAATACGTATATAACTGGAAGACAGCTGACAGAAATTTACATATATTTGTCAGTCATCAAAATTTCTGGAACAAGATCATTTGGTTTTTTTCGTTTAAGTCTCCGGCATTGGTCATCTAAATTGGCAAGTCGCCGAGCCTTCGAGTCTTTCGGCATGAGCTACAGCGTAATGTTTGACAACTTCTGATACTAATGACATCTTTAGGTCACGATGTAAATCAGTGTTCCTCACATACCATGGCGCGTTTACTGCGTTCTTTAAGAACTTGTTTTGAAATCGTTGTATTTTTTCGATATGAGTTTGTTTGGTACAGCCCCATAGCTGTATGCCATATGTCCACACAGGTTTAAATACTTGTTTATAAATTAAAAGTTTATTTTGTATGGAAAGAGGAGACCTCCTTCCAGTAAGCCAGTTTAATTTTTGCATTTTGAGGTTCAATTCCACGTGTTTTATTTTAACGTGCTCTTTCCAGCATAGTTTGGCATCAAGCGTCATCCCTAAGTACTTCGCCGTATTGGAGTAAGGAATTTTCGAAATTTTCGCCAGAAATATATACAGGATTATATTGAATTTTTTTATTTGTAAAATCCACATGAAGTGACTTGGCTTCATTAAGTTTTATACGCCACTTTGTAGTCCATTCGCTGATTTTGTTAACATCTTCCTGAAGTTTGCGAGAGGACTGTGTCTCATCATCTAAAATGCACGTATCGTCAGCAAAGGTAGCTATAGTGCTAGTCTCAGAGACCGGTAGGTCAGAAGTGAAAAGCACGTAAAGTATAGGGCCAAGGATACTGCCTTGTGGAACCCCGGCTTTAATTCGCTTTAGGCTTGAATAAGAGCTATCGCACTTGATCCTGAAATATCTGTTATTTAGATATGAAGTAAATAGGTCCGAAAACTCCTTTGGAAGCAAGATTTTAATTTTATGGAGTAGTCCGTCATGCCATACTTTGTCGAAGGCCTGAGCAACATCGAGAAATATGAAAGAGCACACTTTTTTCTTTTCAATTGCTTCTTCTATCACATTTGTGATCCTATGCACTTGTTCGATTGTTGAGTGCTTTGCTCGAAATCCGAAAGGCACAAATGCTGACATTTAATTAAGAAAAGAAAAAGAATGGAAAAGAACTGTGGGTCTCGAGACGGCTCAACTCGAGTTAAGCTGGAAGCAGGCGAAGACGTTATCCAGTAATCGGGTGAACTGGCGCGTAAGTGTTGTTGATGACCTATGCCCCGCTATGGATTCAAGGAAACAATGATGATTAATTTGATGATATAAGATTATTCGTGAGTACCTCATCCAAAACCAATTCTGCAAGCATTGATACTCTATTCACCAAATATTCTTCAACAAACTTTCACCGTCCATATTTCGTTGAACAGACACTGTATATTCAGTGCGCCATTAGTCTACCGCATGCTATCCTGTATAAATGATACCAAAACTGTTGCTAAGTATCTCAAATATAGTTTAAGACTTTATCATTACCGCGAAAATTTGCGCCGCAGAAAAATGATCTCAAATTCATAAGGATTTTATTGAAAGCAAAAAAGCGGTGGAGGGGGCAGCAAAATGAATGAGAATGCGACATTGCTGAATGTGTGATGGGAATAAATTCGCTGTACAGTAGGTTCTGTTTTTATGCGGTTTTGAAATAGAGCGGTTTTTTTTTAATTAAAAAATGCATGTCGAGACCTATCGGGAATTGTACATATAAACAAGATTCTAAACCAGCTAAGCAAAAATTCATCACAGATTACATCAGAAATGCTAACCCTACAAGTATGGAACCGCCTGCATAACCATCTAGATCAGACGTGTACATTTCCTCAAGTGACGAAAGTAATTGTACGCCAAATCCTAAACGAATGCGCAACATGCGGGTATTGTCTGATTCTATTTCTGACGATGTAAATTTATTTTTCGATTCTAACGTTTCTTAAATAAATATATAATTTTCAAAAATACAATTTTTTATTTATGCGATTTTATTTAATTATTTCAGATTCATGCGGTCTATGGAACGTATCTATAGTTATTGTTACAACGCGGTGTAAATGCGTTGTAATTAATAATTACCTTTGTTCAGTGCTTAAAAATGCATACTTGCGCTGCACTTCACGAGCTCGATTCAAAGTAAAGCGAACGAAGAAAGCTCGTTCTTTTACTTTGGAGCCATCGCCGCGTGCAGACAAGTGCGCTGAAGCACAATGTAAGTACCTATATACATATATATATATATAATATATGCATACATCTATATCTAAGTATGAATTGTAAGTTTAAACTAAATTTGTAAACTAATAATCTAAATAAATTATAGATTTTCGCAGACGAAGCGCAAAATATTGAAACAGCCGACGTTTCAATATCAACGAAAATATTTTATGGTTATTTCCGAAATTTATCAGTTTGGAAATATTTTCCTTTAATTAATTGCGTCAATATTTTCGGAAACGTGCACAAAACGGCGATGTCCTCACCAGAAATGGATATCAGGGCAGATGACGAGCTGATGGCAAATGTTGTTACATCACCGGCGGCGGACACGTGTGTGCAGCTAACGACTAATTCGAGGTTAGAGACGATATCACCGGTTCTTCAATCAACCAATCCAACGGTGCATCGGGTACAATCTTCTGAACATATTACGTCTTCTGATGGGTACGCACAACTAGGGGCATGCATGAGGCATCACGTTGATGGTTTGGCGCATCAAGGCGCGGCTCACGCATTATGTGCTACATCAGAGGACGGGTACGCACTACCGTGTATAAATTCGGGCAGCATAACCTCAACTTGGGTTGGCGGTTTACCTCGTGCTAGCGGAAACCATGGACGATCGCAGTCCAATCTGACTTCTGTTTACGGAATGGAGGCACCATTTCGTAATAGATCTAGCATTACAACGTGGACAGGTCATCCAATCAACACGCACTGCACTGCTGCAAAAGCGGCTGTACCTTTTTGCCCTCCAGCACCATTTAGTTGCAACACACAATTTACACCAGGGCTTAACAATCTTCCGTCTACAGTACTTGGTCGGTTAGAAGCAGAACAATCTCCACGGGCACAGCTGCACTCAACCTCTTGGCAGCATGCTTTGTCTTCTTGTAGGAATATGCATACAGTTTATGGTGATGCTGCACCGGGTGTGGGTAGCATTCCACCAGTCAATTCGGTTTTGACTAGTGCCCAAGAACCACCAGCCAGGGTGCCTAATAACTACGACGCTCACCGACAGTGGCCACAGATATCTAACGGTCATACTCCAACCGCGCCAGCTGCGATATCTGAAATGAGGTTATCCTCTACGCAAATAGCATCAAGGCAAGTCATAAATAAAGATCTTCCGACGTTCTCCGGCAAGCCAGAAGAGTGGCCGCCTTTTATCACCAGCTTCGAGCAATCAACCGAGCAATGCGGTTTTACAGATTCCGAGAATCTTATTCGGCTACAGCGATGCTTGAAGGGGGTGGCACTAGAGGCAGTGAGGGGTAAATTAATGGCGCCTGCAACCGTATGGCAGGCCATTGAAACTTTACGGATGCTATATGGGCGTCCAGACGTCATATGCCATTCACTGCAACGCAAGCTACGTCAGGAGCCATTGGTAAGGTATGACAAGCTGGAAACCCTAATTCAGTTTGCACTTGCGGTACAAAATTACTGTTGTACTCTGAAAGCCATTGGCCTCTCTTCTTATTTGAATGATCCGATGCTACTTTCTGAGCTACTTTGCAAATTACCAAGCGACTTGAAATTAGAGTGGGGTAGATATAGGGTTTCACTGCTCCATGCTGACATAAGTGAGTTCGACTATTGGCTTTTCAAATTGGCGACGTGCGCTAGTCAAGTCGTCTCCGTAAGTAGTTCCGCCGATGAAGTCAAAGTTAACAATAATCAATTTAAGAAAAGGGTGCTCGTGCACGGCGTAGTTCACAACAACAGTGCCACAAGCTCTCAACCTTATTGCCTTCAGTGCAGTGGTGATCACCGCCTCGAGAAATGCAAACAGTTTTGCGATTTGTCTACCAACGATAGGTGGTGCTTTGTTCGCGATAATAAGCTATGCATCAGATGCTTCCGCAAACATTTCCTGCAGAACTGCCCATTGCATAGCCGTTGTGGTATTGATGGTTGCACTAAGCCACACCATGTTCTGCTCCATTCAAATTATTCGGTCAATCCAAGCCATAAAGCAGCTGTGATGTTACATAAGGAAGAGCACGCGACAAAGACATTGTTGCGTTACGTTCCAGTAATACTGTATGGAAAATCCAAGTGCATAAAGACGTATGCGTTAATAGACGAGGGATCCACATGTACACTTTTGGAGAAACACATTGCTGAAGAGCTTGGTTTGGATGGCCCATCAGATGAGCT
Organism: Anastrepha fraterculus; assembly: GCA_037575425.1. Taxonomy (NCBI): domain Eukaryota; kingdom Metazoa; phylum Arthropoda; class Insecta; order Diptera; family Tephritidae; genus Anastrepha; species Anastrepha fraterculus. The sequence goes on from JAYXIM010042816.1 coordinate 11,689, forward strand.
GTGTCTCAGGTGGACGGGTGATATAACACAGGTAGAGCCTAAATCAAAATGTGTTACCATCGGGCTCTCTTCTACACATGAAACGTCGCCTAGGTTTAATCTGCGGAATATACGCACAGTAGCTAGTCTTGATCTTCCAAAGCAGTCGTTACTCTCGTCGCACAGTCATTTGCACAATTTGCCTATTGAACCATATACTGGGGTGCGCGCTACACTGCTTCTTGGCGTCGACAATGCAAAGCTCGGTGTCCCCCTCAAAGTGAAGGAAATAGAAGGAGATCAGCTCATCGCAACTAAATGTCGACTTGGTTGGTCAGTATATGGCCGCGGAGAGGGAGCTAATGCCCTTTCGAACAGGGTGATGCATATCTGCTCCTGTGTGTCAACTGAACGCATGGATGAAATGTTAAAGGCTAATTACGCGTTAGAGGCAGTTGGTATTAGCATGAAAGATGAACCACTGAAATCCAAAGCAGATGAACGGGCTCTCGCCATTATGCAATCGACTACAAAGTACTTGGAAAATGAAAAGCGTTGGGAAACGGGTTTATTGTGGAAATTCGATAAAATCGATTTACCAAATTCGTATTCCATGGCATTGCAACGCCTCAGTTGTTTGGAAAAACGCATGACCCGGGACCCACTCTTACGGAATTTTCTCAACAAACAAATTCGTGAGTATGAAGATAAAGGATATATTCGGAAATTGGCAAAAGATGAGATATCTCATGGAAAAAGGTCATGGTTCATTCCAATTTTCACCGTAACGAATAAAAATAAAAACAAGACAAGGCTCGTTTGGGATGCCGCTGCCACCGTCGACGGTATCGCTCTAAACACCTATTTAATGAAAGGGCCCGACCTTCTGGCGTCTCTGGTTGGAATACTTATACGATTTCGTGAGCGAGCTTTTGCAATCACAGGTGACATTCGCGAGATGTTCCATCAAATTCGAGTGCGCAGCAAAGACCAAACCGCACAGCAATTTTTGTGGCGACATGGGAATAGCTCTAGAGATCCTGATACTTACGTAATGACGGTGATGACTTTTGGTGCTGCTTGTTCTCCATCATTAGCAAATTTCATCAAAAACAAAAATGCTTCGCGTTTTGTCAACAAAAACGCTAGTGCGGTTGAGGTAATTCATCGGAACATGTACGTGGACGATTGGCTGCAGAGCGTAGATACGGAGAAAGAATTGATCGATTTGGCGTTGCAAGTCAAGCATATACACGGTGAAGGTGGCTTCGAGATGCGCAACTGGCTGTCAAACTCTACCAATGCACTGCATGCAATTTCCAGGACGGCAAAGCAATCGGGTAAGCTCCTCCAAGATCCTTCTATGACATACGAAAAGGTTCTGGGCATATGGTGGCTGCCTTGGTCGGACGAGCTAACTTTCTTCGCAAAATTTGATACATCCGTTTTCGGTAACAACTCATCTGTCACAAAAAGGAGCGTTCTTCGGGTAATTATGTCTGTTTATGATCCCCTTGGCTTAATTGGGTTTTTTATGATTCAAGCAAAAATCATAATGCAAAATATTTGGCGATCTGGTGTCACCTGGGATGCACCTGTGCAAAAAGACGAGCACGAAGCATGGCAGTCATGGGTTCGATTGTTACCACGAATACATGACGTACGTATACCACGCTGTTACCCCTTAGCCAGCTTTACTCACGACGTTCAGCTCCATATATTCTGCGACGCGAGTAGTGTAGCGTATGCGGCAGCTGCTTATCTAAGAGCCACCGTCAGTGGTAAGGTGAAATGTTGTTTAGTGGCCTCGAAGTCGCGAGTGGCGCCACTGAAACCACTTTCTATACTGCGGTTAGAACTGATGGGTGCCATTTTGGGCTTGCGACTCGCAAAATTTATTAGAAATGAATTAACCTTGCCTATCAGCGAGGAGGTGTACTGGACCGATTCAAAGAACGTTCTTCACTGGATCCGATCAGACACTCGAAAGTTCAGTCAATTTGTTGGCGTAAGAATTGGAGAAATTTTGGAGTCATCTAGCATCAATAACTGGAGGTGGGTGCCTTCAGCCGACAACGTTGCCGACGACGCCACAAAGTTGAAGCAGTGGTCGAAGTTGGATGGAGAATTGCGTTGGTTCCAAGGTCTTCAATACTTGGCTTTGCCTTCCTTGGAGTGGCCAGAAACGATTTTAGTAAACTCTGCAGAACATGAGTTAGTTCATCACATCGAGCTTAATACAACACTTAGCTTCACACCCTTTACGGAAGTTGTACCTCATGTGTCGAGGTTCAGTAAGTGGGAGAAGTTACGTGGTGCAACAAGATACGCTTTGCGGTTCCTTCGGTTAGTAAGCAGGAGACCAGCTAAATCAGAGTTCATTCAGATGATGTTGCAGGATACCACAGTAAACAGCGCCGAAGTTTTAATTGTTCTTATGTGCCAGAGTGAGACCTTCGGAGATGAAATTAAATGTCTACATCAAGGCCAACTGATAAGTCGAAAAAGTTCCATTTTCAAATGCTCGGCTTTCATAGATGATTGGATTGCTCAGAATCAAAGGTCGAATCGATTCGATAGAGGGAGTCCCTGTTAGCGTGAAAATACCCATAGTTCTGCCCTCACGCCATCCAGTGACACTTCTAATAATCGATTTTTTCCATCGTAAATACCACCATCATCACAACGAAGTCGTAGTCAACGAAATCCGTCAAAAATACTGGGTGAGTGGATTAAGAGCGTTGGTAGGTAGCGTCGGAAGGAAGTGTCAAGTTTGCCGAATCCGCAAGGCAGTACCACAGCCTCCTCAAATGGGTTCTCTGCCTCCTGAACGACTCGCATTGAATATGCGCCCATTTACATACACTGGGCTAGATTTCTTCGGACCGATAGACGTCGTTGTTGGTAGACATCATGAGAAATGCTGGGGTGTATTATTCACTTGCCTTACTGTTCGCGCAGTGCATATTGAAATTACCCACTCTCTATCCACAGATGCATTTTTACTTATTCTGAAGCAGTTTATCTGCCGTCGTGGTGCGCCTAGGCGAATTATTTCAGACAATGCCACAAATTTTAGAGGCGCAAGTCGTATTCTACAAGCCGAGATAGAGAGAATTTCGTCTAATGAGTTACAGCAAAACTACCCGGAGGTGGAGTGGCGTTGTATACCCCCGGCGTCAAATCTATTTTATCGGACATACTTCGCGCGAACATAATACACGAGCACATACTTCGAGCAGCACTAGCAGATGTCGAAAACGTCCTAAATTCCAGACCACTGACATACATTCCTCTGGATACAGCAAATGACGAGGCACTCACTCCGAATCATTTCTTGCTTGGTGGGTCAAGCAGACTACGAGAACGAAGCATTGAAGACAGCAGCGGTGCCACACTCCGAAAAAACTTTAGGGTCGCGTCGCAGCTGGCTGACCAGTTTTGGCGACGGTGGGTGAGGGAATATCTGCCTAACCTCACTCGCCGCGCAAAATGGTATCAACCTCCTCCTGAACCTGTCGACAACGGTGACGTGGTAATCATCGTCGATGAAACAAGCAAACGCAACACCTGGATCAAAGGAATTGTAGTTGAAGTTTTGCGAGCAAAGGATGGCCAAGCCCGGAGCGCTATCGTGAAAACCATACATGGATTGATAACCCGACCTGTTGTTAAGTTAGCTAAATTGGACTTATCTGGGTAAACTTTGACGCCAGGCATCAAGTTTACGAGGGGGGGAATGTTACAACGCGGTGTAAATGCGTTGTAATTAATAATTACCTTTGTTCAGTGCTTAAAAATGCATACTTGCGCTGCACTTCACGAGCTCGATTCAAAGTAAAGCGAACGAAGAAAGCTCGTTCTTTTACTTTGGAGCCATCGCCGCGTGCAGACAAGTGCGCTGAAGCACAATGTAAGTACCTATATACATATATATATATATAATATATGCATACATCTATATCTAAGTATGAATTGTAAGTTTAAACTAAATTTGTAAACTAATAATCTAAATAAATTATAGATTTTCGCAGACGAAGCGCAAAATATTGAAACAGCCGACGTTTCAATAGTTATAATATGGGACTAGTGCCCTTTTTTTATGCGATTTTATTACATTATTTCAGATTTATGCGATTCTTAGCACTTTTGAAACGTATCTATACTTTTACTATTGAACTGGTAGCTCTTTTTATGCTGTTTTTTTTTTATGCTCTTTCTTGCGGAAGGTATCTACCGCATAAAAACAGAATCCACTGTATTCAACAAATCTATCAAGTTTTTTCAATTTACTTATGAATACGAATTCTGCTATCCCATTCGAGTTGATGGCTCAAATATTATTATATAATATTTGAGAAAATAAATATTATTTGAAGAAAAAGAAAAAACTATTTTTGTGTGAATAAAAATGCTTCGTACATAGATTTGCAAATAACTTTAATGAGATGGTTTATTTGGTAGATGTGTTTTTGTTCAGGACTCTTACGAAAATCGGTTTTTAAATTGAAGTTTCTAACAATTTAAAAATATTATTATTCTTATACTTCATTAGATTTATTCATTTAAATGACCAAATAACGAAAGTAAAGTATTTTTGATAAATATTTCGTAATTCTAATGAGAGTTTCAGACCAACTTGCAAGCCCCTAACGAAGTTTTGAACTAAATTTCCTTACAGAAAACAAACAGAGTAGTTTGTAGTAGTCTGTTTTAAATGGGTTTACATTTAAAAAATTACTTGTAATCAACTGTGTAATCTCTCAGCTGTTGAAGCAGACTACTAAGCCCCGTTTCGTCGATGTCATCTAGAAGTATGCCCAGAAAAATTTTAAATTTTAGATTTTGAGCGGTCCACATATCAGCTGAAGCTCTTCATATGTAATAGGTAGGTATGGGCCTCCAACAGTGGCATTGAGTGGGCGAGAGTTTTAAATGGTGCTAGTGGACTCTCATGACTATCGTTCAAGAAAATTCCGTATTCCCTCATGTTCAGTGTTTGTTTTATGTAAGTTTGAAACTCTTTAGAGAGTTGAAAAAGTTCCCATCGTGTAGGTTTTGAAGGCGTGAAGGTATTATAAAGCATCTTTAGTTCAATTCACTGTGCCCTTTTTTGAAGCCCGCAGTCCAGAGAGATGGTTCGTTGTTTTGAAATCGGACTTTTGATCGGCTTAAATGTACCCAGCAATGTTTTTTTTGTGTAACCGCGAACTAAATTGAAAACCTTGAGGTTATGGAGTTTAATAGAGACCGCGATTGAGTGTGCTAAGAAGGAGCACATATCAGCGAAGGTAACGGCCAGTAACTTGTGGCTATTATAGTCGAAATTGGGGTGTCATCGATTTGTTTATCCGGCAGCCGTGATATTCGTGGGTAATATGTTAGCCTTTGTGTAATGAAGAAGCGAGCAGGATGTAAAATATAATGGAGTACATTCAAATAAAAACTATGTATAACATAACTGGATAGCAATATTGCCATGATCCTAGTAACAGATCAGCAAAACTCCCTCAGGTAGTTCTCAAGATATAGAAAATGGAAACACATTGAGGGTAGAGCAGGATATTTCACGTTTTGGTGGCTTTTCCGCCGGTAGAGACAGCTAAAATTTCGCTGAAAATAAAGAGGGGCGCTTCGTAAGAGCTACTATTTCTTCATCTGGAGGCTTTCTAGAAAAGTTGCATTATATTTCGATTTGTTTGTGAATTAATAGTTTTTAGTACGGAAAAGATTATCCGCTTTGTAATTATTGCGTTGATTTTTTAAGAATTGTTTACTATAAATGACAATTGTTTCGTTTAAATGGAAAGTAATAAGCTGTAGGCATGTCAAAATAATCCACTCAAGACAGACTCCTGATATTGCTTATACGAGTAGAACATCTGCACCCTGAAGCGCGTATGCTTCTCATTAAGGAGCTTGACAACATGATCAGAAAGTAGTTCCTGCTTGAGTGTTACGGCTGCAACTACCCCAGTAGGCACTTGCGCCTCCTAAGTACATTAGATGGCGTATCTATCAACTTTCTAACGAGGCCCGGACACATATAGTATACAGCAACCACTGGTCTTCACAGTACATAAACAGGCCAATAACGCCCTTCACCGAAAGTCCTCGAGTGTCTTTATAAAAGTCCCACCAAAGTTCCTCGCAGGTGAAGAGCTTTAGCTGTCTCGAAACGCCAGAATAACACAATAACGTTCCGAATATTGCAGCTGGTTAAATTTCTTCATATTCAGAATCGACCCAGCCATACTAAACATATGTCCGGCACATGTAAAGGTGTTCCACATGACACCAACCATCTCTTCAAATGTCACTTAAGACCCACTCATCTAACACCCATTTCCTTCTGGTCTCATCTTGTCGAAGTAGCCTGCTTTCTAAGCCTACCGTTAGTTAAGATAGACGACGATGACCGATACCTTCACTGCACTGTGCACGCTTTTGTAACTGCTTCAACAACAACAATAACAACCATACCCTCTACATGCAAACAAAGAAACCGCTCAGCTTATTATAAAATCATTTTGAAGTACGCAGCTGGCTTCACGTAAAGAAATGTCATAAAAGCGGCTGTTACGCCAAATGGCTTAGAATTTTAATTACTAATTTAATTTTATATATTTAATTTAATTTGAATCATTATTATTAGAATTTGTTAAATTCCATAATTTCTTGTAACGTTTCAAATTAAGCTTACTGTTTTCTAAAAATACTGTTCAATTTTCGTATATGAATTTAAAATAGCACTATATATGTATAAGCACCTATATTACATAAATGTAACAATATGTATAAACACCTATATTACATAAACGTAACAGAACAATACATATTTACTCCAATTACATAAATTTGAACGTAATCCGTTAGGCTAAGACAATATAAATACTTGAATTCTGAAATAAACAAATCACTTGTGAAGTTACCACCGAACGCGCTCGCATATTATTTAAACAGGCAGTTGTTGTGTTCGCGCATCCTTCCCACGTAAAACAATTTCTTCTCAAAAAAGCTTGAGGATTTTTCATGGCGCCCGAGCAGGGACTTGATGCGTGAGGCAAAATATACTTTGAACATAAGCAAACTATTAAGAGAAGTAATTCCAAATACAAAAAAAAATAAATTGGTGAACAGAATCGGAAATTATTCCGAAATACACAAAACAATAAACACATAAAAACGATAAGTGCTTTAATTATATTAGTAACAACAATTGCCTGCGCGGTCCGTTCACAAATAACAAAAAAGACAGCAAGACTAATATATGTACATACATATGTATATAAGTGCACAGTGACAAGTGAGCCCCCAAAAACCAAACAAAAAAAAAAAAAAATTGGTTAACAACAATAAAATATTTATAGCCAAAAGAGTTAAAAAAAAAAATATATATAATAAATAAAAAAGAATAAAATACAATACACAGTGCAAAGCTGAAATAGTGCGGTGCTTATATAAACGGACATAGTGATATGTAAATGTTCTCGGCCAAAAATAAGGCAAATTTATAAAAAAAAAAAAAAAACAGTGCAATTCACCGCTGCTCATTTGCAGTACCACTGTCCGCTGTCAATATCAGTTACTGCCATACTCGCCGCTGCTCTCATCGCTGTAACCGTCGCTGCTACTTTGGTCACTGCTGCTGCCGTCATCGCCCGCTGTCGCTGCGATTCCTACCGCTGGTTCTGTCGCCGCCAGGAATGACCTGCACCTGCATCCTTTGCAAAAGGAAAGTTAAGGCTTCCAATAAGCCTATACAGGTAACAAGTGCAATAAATTGAAAGTTGTGGTTGTTGTTGATAAACACTCTCAATTTTTTGCATCCCCTTTTCACTTTCTTGCATATATATACATACATAATATATATATGTACACACACCCATATGTGTACATGTACCATATATACAATTATCTATACAAATATACGTATATAAAACTCCGCGAAAGTGAAACAAGGGTACGTTGGGATTTGATAATAAAGGGTGTGACCTTAAATGCAAAATCGTCAATAAATTTAAAAAAACAAAATTAAATAAATTGAATACCTTTTTTTCGAACAATAAGTTCAAATTAAATTAAAATTATTATAAAGTTAAAAAAATTTTTCGTAAATACGGATTATTTACAAGGAAATAATTTAAACAAAAATCGATT
>JAYXIM010042817.1:0-10367 GCA_037575425.1 Anastrepha fraterculus
TGCACGATACCATTGCAGAAAGTAACGCCATCCGAAAACCAACCTTGGTGTGCAAATATAATCACGCGAAGTAGACGTATGTGATTTATTTATTTATTCATCATTACCATTACCATTACCATTCCCTATTCCGTGAAGAATACTTCTTCGCGAATCGGCATTAATTTCAGCCATGGGCCTAAACCTATTCTGTTCAGAGTACTCGTGTTCCAGTTGTTTTTTTTTTTGTCCCTATTCTACCTCGATCTATATTTTTAATTGTTTAGTCATATAAACAAATATAATATAATAATTTGAAAACATAAAAACAATCTAAAACAGAAAAAAAAATAACGGAGACCTAAATACATTTAATAAAAATAAGAGCTTACACTTAATGTAGTTAGGAAAGTAGTTATTGCATGTCATATTCAACTTTCTGGCAGAAAGAGCGACGCAAGTGGTTTAAGCAAGCACGAAAGAAATAGGTACCATATGGTAATCGTTTCAAAAAGTACCGGGCAGTTTTTGAAATCTCCTTCAGAAAAATATCGCTCAATTGGCTATAAATTGCCCAACCAGTCAATGCTGATCGCGAATGCAAAACAAAGAACAATGTCATGTCATTTTGTAATGACTTTTCCGCTAACAAAGAGTAACGGCGTAAATAGTACACAAATATGTAAGAATTCAAACTTTTCAATAGAGAATAATGCTGGAAGTTTATTTTTAGTTCAAAAAATGCGAATAAGAGTTAATTAAGAATACCATGGCGTAAGGAATCCTGGAATAGTGATAGGCAGCAAGGAGAAAATTGGCCGTAATCTCACTTCTTTCAACCACGGTATTTAAGGCACAATATAAAATGGGAAAACGAATGTTCGAAAGTACTGAAGAACCTATTTAAGAATGATCATGAACATACCATTAAAATCGGGGGTTTCCACTAATAATTTCTCACTGGCAATGTATCGCAACAAGGGAGTAATCGAAAATGGAGGCAGCAGGTAAAAATTCCTAATAACATAGTCTAAAAGCACAAATGATAGAGAAGATTGTGCCTTTCGAATTAGCCGTGTCGTAAGAGTCCACCAATAAACAAACAAAAGGAAGGGGAATTATTTATTTGTGAAGAAGAAGAGTAGGCGAAACCAATCGACACACAAGAAATTATACGCACAAAATTGCTAGCCACGGTGTCTTTCGCATCAAAAAGGCAAAAAAATTTATTTGGAGACTCTATATTAATTTGTGTTTTAACAATTTAGCCCGCGGTATTTCGTTTTCATTAGTTTGTTCAGTTTTAACCTCACAAACCAAAATATTACCAAGCTATTCACTGAATTTTCACAAACATGCGATTTCTCCTACTTTTGTTTGTTTTGTTCGTTTGTTTTGTATTGCGAAGGGAGCTGACGTCAGACTTGTCAAAATCGCGAAAAATTAAGTAACTGTTTTTTAATGGCGCCACCTTAAATACTCAATTCGCCTTGGTCTAAAAGTATCGATAATTTTCTCATTGGAGCTCGTATGGCACATCGCAATTTGACAGGAACTTCCATACTAAGTGAATCGAGTTGCAAAAATTAATATTTTCTGTTGAAAGTTTTTCAAAATGTAATATTCTGTTGTAAAAAATGTGTTTAGGTTCCATTTCTCTGCAATTAATTAATTTTTCGTACAATTTTAGAACATCTACTTCGTAAGGGACGATGCCATCGCTGGACGTAGCAAACAATGGAGCGGATTCGCCGCCACAGAGTAACGAACAATCTAAGCCAATGTCTGGTCTTATAATTGGTATTATTTATCCACCACCGGAGGTGAGGAGTATCCTTTTGAAATATGTCACATGCATAATGTTAATAATTGCGAGGCATAATAAAATTATTTTTGGTTAATTACTATTTCTCTAAAGATTTTCCTTAGCATTAATACTTAATTTTTAAGACATTGTCGATAAAACGGCTAGTTTTGTAGCGCGTAATGGTCCCGAATTTGAAGCACGTATACGGCAGAATGAGTTAGGAAACGCAAAATTTAATTTTTTAAGTGGAGGTGATCCATATCACGCATACTATAGGCATAAAGTGAATGAATTTCGGGAAGGAAAAGGTAACATGCTAAGATAAATAAAAGTTTAACCGTTCATTTACCCCTCTTGAGCACAGATGCATCTGGTGAACCAAGTGTCGTTGTTGGCATCAAGCAGTTATCTGTTACTAGTGCTGCTCAGCAGAAGCAGCAAGAACTTTTAAAACAAGTGGCAGAGCAGCAATTCGTGCCAAAAGACCCTCCTTCTGATTTTGAGTTTATTGCTGATCCGCCGTCTATTTCTGCATTAGATTTGTGAGTATTTTGAATCCATTACTCATATTCTTTCCTTATATACTGTGTATTTTTATCGCATGTAGAGACATTGTAAAACTAACAGCCCAGTTTGTAGCACGTAATGGTCGTCAATTTCTGACAAACCTGATGAATCGTGAACAGCGTAATTTTCAGTTCGACTTTTTACGACCCCAACACTCATTGTTCCAGTATTTCACAAAGTTATTGGAGCAGTACACAAAAATATTGATTCCACCTAAAGACCTTCTGAATAAACTGCGCTCCGAATGCGCGGATGGTCGGACCAGTATTAACTTAGTTTTGGATCAGGTAAAATACCGCGCAAACTGGCAGAAACATCAGGAAGCTCAACGTCGACGAGAAGAAGAGAAAGTTGAAAAGGAAAGGGGTAAATATTGAGATATACGAGGTGTACCAATTAAGTTCTGGGAGTTTATTAGTAACTTGGGAACTGGCGTCCGTAATCATATATCCGAAAAGAGGGGACCTTCATTTAGTTCCCGTCGTAATTTCAAGACGTTTGTTATTGTGTGACGGCATAGATTGAACTTGACGTTGCTGGATAAAGCGCATTCTTGAAAAGGTTACCTTCGGAATATTATCAAGGGTGTTGCCAATAGTATAGTAAGCGGCCACCGTAGGCGAGTGGGTTGGTGCGTGACTACTATTCGGAAGTGCGTAGGTTCGAATCTCCGTGCATGAGGCACGAAAATTTTTTTCTATTAGCGATTGTTGTCGCAGGCAATGGCAAACCTCCGAATGTATTTCTGCCATGAAAAACCTCATATAAAATATCTGCGGCTCGGAGTCGGTTGAAACTGTAGGTCCTCCATTTGAGAAACAACATCAAGACGCGCACCACAAATAGAAGGAGATCGGTCAAACACCAAAAAAGGGAGTAAATTTTGACCTTCAGTGTAAAAACATATGTTTGTGCTACAATTTTTCTAATAATTTACTTTCATTGTTAATTCTTATAAAAGTTGAAAATTTTGATAACACGTTTACAAAGCCAGATTATTTATAGAGGGAGGTAATATGCGAAAAAACTTTCAGAATGAGTTGTTCAATGGATGGCATACCGACACAGAAGTTCAAAGGCAATAAAATACATTTAGTGATAACATCAACTGATACTTTACTTCACCAATGCTCAACAGCAGCTTTGCAAATGAGTCTGCCGAAGCGTCAAAAACGTACGCGCATATTCGCATAATGAGTTTAGCCCATTAGAAGGTGTTGATGTAGGTATAACAGGAACAGTTCAGTTAAGCGCTTTGCATTCTATAATAGCAACACTCGGCATTGTTTGAATGTACTGTGTAAATGTGTCCCAATGTGTCAAATGAATAAAGATTTCGGTAGTCTTCAATGTGCATGCTTTGCTTATGTCGTTGAAACTTCTTGGATATGGCATTCCCTATATATGCACTTTGTACTTTGAAGCTACTGCGAACAATAATGTCTTGGTAAATTCATATTCTTCACACAGCTCAAAAAATGTTGGTAAGTGCAGTGTCTGCCGTGATAACAACATTTTGATAACGGCTGTGAATTGGGGAAATTTCAAATACGCAAAACAGCCTCTTTACTGCTGATATATCGACCTGTTTGAAACTGGTTTCGTCGTTCGAAACATCGTTTCGTGCATCAGATCTGTCAAAACCGACTACTGCATTTGTTGAGGTTTTTACATACCTTCTGCTCAAATATGAACGAGACGTTATCAATAAAACTGTCCGCGGATGACATATGGCAAAAATAAATTTTTTGTTTTTTGGTAGGACTGTTATAAGCTTACATGGCAAATTTCAGCGTGATATGTCACATAGTTTGTTTTCTGTGCTACTGTAAACAAGTCAAGCTCGAGTGTGTTCTTTGAATTTAACGATTCAAGTTGAACAAAGAATTTGTTTGAAATTTTGTTATTCCAACAAAATTTCGGCTTCTGCTCTATCGCGTGCACGTGTTATCCAGTGGTACAAATCGTTCAAAGAGGGCCGTACATCGGTTGAAAACTTGCCTCATGATCGTCGTCCAGCAACATCAGTAAACGACGAAAACATCGGAAAAGTAAAGGAAATTGTGCTTGAAAATCGCACAAATCGCAAAATCGGTTAACGCTGAATATTATTTAGACGTTTTAAAGCGTTTGCGCGAGAACATTCGTCGTAAAAGGAAGGAATTGTGGGACAACAAGTCATGGTTCTTGCATCACGATAATGCACCAGCTCACACATCACATCTTGTTCGCGATTATTTAAACAAAAATAATGTTAATATCGTTCCGCAAGCACCGTATTCGCCTGATATGGCTCCATGTGACTTTTTCCTGTTTCCCAAGCTCAAGTTGCCGCTCCGTGGGAAACATTTTGAGACAATTGAAGTCATAAAAGAGAATTCGAAGAACACACTCGAGCTTGACTTGTTTACAGTAGCACAGAAAACAAACTACAAACATATCACGCTGAAATTTGCCATGTAAGCTTATAACAGTCCTACCAAAAAACAAAAAATTTATTTTTGCCATATGTCATCCGCGGACCGTTTTATTGATAACGTCTCGTTCATATTTGAGCAGAAGGTATGTACTTGATGGGTTTGACGAAATGAAAATATTCGACGTTGATATGGGTATTGCATGTATTTGATACATATATGACACAATCGATCTGTTTCGACATTTTCGTCACTAAACAGGATTAGTTTCCTACGACGGCAGCCCTTGGTCGGGAAAACCCCGAGTCAGTCCCGGACGTAGAATCGGTTCCCATGAGAATGAAAACTTTATTTGTGTTTTATTGACAAATTCCTGCAATTAATTTCCACTTCTCCTAAACCCTATTTAAAACTTCGATTTGTCTCGAAAATAAATATCATGCAGTGGCTTATGCACAAATCGATTGGCATGATTTTGTGGTTGTGGAAACTGTAGACTATCAACCTTTCGAGACTGGTAACTTTCCACCACCTACTACACCGGAGGAAGTGGGAGCTCGTGTACTAATGGAGGAGCGTTTGTTAGAAGAAGATGGTGATATAGAAATGCAGATTGAATCAGATGAAGAGGATGGTCAAGAGGAACAAGTTACCGTTAAATTGTCGCAAATGGAAAATCGTACCGGTATACAAATGAAAGGTGCCTCGTATAATCAGCAATCAACAAATGCCAAAAAGGACAATACACAAGTTCAAGATATGGATGAGGCTTCCAGTGATGAAGATACACCTTCAAACCTGAAGATGCAGCCACCTGTTGCACCACTAATGCCCCCAACACATGATAAGGTAGTTGTTAAAAAATACGATCCGAAAGCAACTCAACAGAAGCAGCCGAAAGCAGCGGGTGCCGATGAGTATCTTATTTCCCCAATAACAGGAGAAAAAATACCAGCTTCAAAAGTAGCAGAACACATGCGTATTGGATTATTGGACCCTCGTTGGGTGGAACAACGTGATAAGCATACAGTTGAGAAAATTAATCAAGACACAGTTTACGCTGCTGGTACTGCAATTGAAGCTAGTTTAAAACAATTAGCGGAGCGCCGTACAGATATATTTGGCGTAGGCGATGAAGAGACAGTTATTGGTAAAAAGTTAGGCGAAGAGGAAACAAAAAAAGATGATCGTGTCACTTGGGATGGGCATACATCAAGTGTAGAGGCAGCAACACGAGCTGCCCGAGCTAACATAACATTGGAAGACCAGATTCATCAAATTCATAAGGTATATATCGCTTTAAAATGGTTAATATATGAATTATTATACTGGCATTGTTTCCGTGCCTATAGGTAAAAGGATTATTACCAGATGAAGAAAAGGAAAAAATTGGACCGAAACCAGTTAGCAACAAAACTACATTATCAGCACCACCTTTGCCTCACCAGGCAGCGTTGAAAGGACATGCTCAAATTTCTCATCACTCCGTCTCTCACCATCATCATCAACCACAGCAGCAATCACAACAACAAACACTTCCTCAGCCATCTGCGCACAATATGCCACCTACTTCTCAACCAGTCATGATGATGCCAATGAGACCACCACCACCGATGTTGCGTACGTAACGAAATCAATATCTTTGTATAACTAAAGTAATTTAAAATTTACAGCGCCACCATTTCCTGTTGGTGGTTACATGCCTCCTTTGCAAACGGGTGGACCACCACAAATGCCATCAGGACCAAATGTAATGGACCAATCAATGATGCAACTTCCGCCAATGCCTGTAGATGAGGAACCACCAAACAAAAAAATGCGTTCCGAAGATAATCTGATACCCGAAGAAGAGTTTATAGCAAAACACAAGGTATTTTTACATTTAATTTTAGTTTGCAACTCTGTTGAAATTATACAAAATATTTAATATAACAATTGTCAGGTCTATATAAATTTCAAATTTCGATTACCTTAAAAATTGTTTAAAAATTGTTTACGTTAATTTCTATTTCAGAGTCCCATAACTATTCAAATACAAATTCCCAATGTAATTGACAAGTCTGAATGGAAACTCAATGGGCAAACTATCGCATTTTCATTATCTCTCACAGACATTGTTTCCAATCTCAAAGCAAAGATTCAAGATGAAACAGGAATGCCACCTGCTAAACAAAAAATTTCCTATGAGGTAAGTCTTGTTCATATTATTACTCTTATATTTTGACTTCGATTTCTCGCAATCAAAATAAGTTTGAGCCAAATAGGTACTACCACTTCTTTCTATCGGTAATCGTGCAATGCAACGAACGATTCCCTCCTTAATTGAGTTTATTATAATTTTATATTCTGTTAATGAAAATTAATTAGAATTTATATTTTTTCTATCATAACGAAAAACGGTGTTTGGGGTATTGGTCTTTAAACCAAATTTCTACGCTTCCATAATACCAAATAAAGTGGTGCACAAATGACTTGCTTATTACAAAGCAACAAATCACACATTGCATGTGACACTGTTTGTGATGACAAAAAGCAATGTACGCACACAACTTGAACAGCAACGAAGAAAAACTGTCTTCAACAAGCAATACTACTTCGGCTCTATCGACAGTACACGAATTGCACGACGCTGCTCATATGCTTGCATGGCAATGGTAGAAAAACATTCTCATACAAGCCTTGCCGAAAGACATCAAGTACAATGTGTGAATTGGTGTCATATGTATGTATGTACGTAGTGTACCTTCGAGATGTATGAAAATTGCAAACATACACATTTCTTCGCTCCCCGCGCACTTTTGCGTATTAAGGGCAGAATATTAATAAATAACGGTAAATTTTCGATGAATAATTTTTAAAACTATTGAAGTTATGAAATAAGACAGCTTTTAGTAAATTTAAAAGCCAATAAAGTGCGCAGAAGAATATTTGCAGGCAAAGTGTAAGTTGTATTCAAATATTAATCAGAATTTAATTTTTATTCTACAAAACCATCATACCAAACATTAACTGCCCATTTGATTTTAAAATATCAGGAATTCATGTAAGTAAATAATCCACATTTGACACAATTCACTTGTTTGAATTGAATTGTTTTTCATTGCCTTTCAGTGTCATTGCTTTTCTTGCTATCTTGCCGAAATATGTGTGTTGTGACAATGCTGAGAGAGAAACAAGTCATGCAAAAGCATGATTTGGTTTTCTCTCTAGCTGCTATTGCCTGTTACTGTTAGTTGAGAACAAAACACTGCATTGTTGTGTGAATTTAGCAAATGACTTGAAAGTACGTATATGTCGACTTGTGCACCACTTTAATACCAAATAAAGTACCAAAAAAATACAATTGCTTCATCAACTTGGTTAAGTAATATTTCCTTTGTACTCTGCTCAAGGCATAATTTGACTTATTTCCGCACTGCTACTAAAAATTCTTTTATCGAGTCAAATTATCTATAAGGTGAAGACCAAAATAAACGAGACTGATAACTTCGAGCTTATTTCAAAATAGTCCTCTCGCGCGATCTAAAAGCTTTTCGAAAGAGTGTTTCAGGTCATTGAACCAGTCGAACGTTACTTTTGAACGGACGTGATTTTAACATGCCAGTCGGGTGGAGATGACGAGGGGAAAAATACGTTAAATTTGAGTGCAGGACTGGTTTAAAAGACGCATTTAAATTTATTTATTTTTTTCACGCTTACTATATTATCGTTTTTGTCTACTTTACATTTTCTAACAAAATTTGCCACGACTATAAATTCACTTAACTTTATGGAGGACCTAAAGTCACATTTCAGCAAGGAAACACTGCCATGCTTGTGTCATGCGCCATCCAAGGTTGACTTAAGGAGAAGACATGTCGGGCAGTATATCTCGTCGAGTATACACTAGAAGACATACGTTAAAAATCTTAGAAGGGTTACGCAACGTAGTTGCAAACGAATAGTGTGGAATTCCTCCTTTGGAATTTCAAAATGTCGTTTCTTCGATGTTAAACCGAACTTCCGAGCGTATTTCTACCATGAAAAAGCTCCTCATAAATAAACCGTCTGCTATTCGCAGTCAGTTTAAACCTGTAGATCCCTCCACTTGTGGAACAACATCAAGGCGCAGACCACAAATAGGAGGACCCAATGTTTCTCCTACCGCTGAAATTGTTAAAAAAAAATGTTTATAGATAAAAATGCCCAAATTTAATTACATTCTACAAATTACAAAATTCTCTTAATTTTTTTATATGCTGTATGATACAAGCATGGCAGCGTTAAGCTGAAAACTAGCTTTTACCCCGTTAAAATAAACTTGAAAAAGTGAATGGAATGGCAGTGATTTTGTTGTTGTGTACTTTGCAACAATTACAAAAACAGGAAATACAGGTTTACGATTAACTACAGTAATAGAAATTTCGACTTTTTCAAAATTACGATTGTTACAATATTACCTTAACAGCTTTTCTTGTTCCATGTTGTCAGTATGTTGTTACTTTTTTCGTTTGGCAGCGTCTGTTGCACCTGTTATTTATTTTTGAGTCAATAATACCAAATCAACGTGACAAATTACACGACTGCACAAAGCCGCAAGCAGTTAGTCGTGGAGAGTGCAAGGTGTTGTGCAAATTTTAAAAACAAAACAAAGCATTATTGACTTCCCCAAATATGATGATGCTTCGGCGGCATATGGTAAGGCTTTCAAGATAGGAAACAAGTATGGTATAGTGTGTGTATGTTTTTCCCTTCAAAAGGGTTTATTGCTTCTTACAAATTTCAAGCGCAGATAGCACAGCTACTTACTCGAACTTATTGAAATTATTCAACCATCCTCAATTCTACAATTGCAATGGTTTCAAGATACATACCTTTTTCTAAATTGAACGTTTACGATAAATTAAAATATGTAAATTAAAATATAAAATAATATTTTTAAACTGTTTTTCAGGGAATGTTTTTTAAGGACAGCAACACCATGGCATATTATAATTTGCTTAGCGGTGCAACAATACATCTACAAATTAAAGAACGTGGTGGAAGAAAAAAATAAGAAATTTCCTTTTTCCTATCTACATATATGTGCGAAATCTATAAAACAATGTTTCACGACACACAAAAATTAATCAAATTTTATTTAGAAAGTTATTATTATTATTATTTAGACCCATGAGCTTAAAGTAGTTTAGTTTTGTTTTAGTTTTGTTTTTTGTCGGGTTACAGCAACTGAGTGGTTTGTGCGTGACGTCTATTTGGCCAACCCCGGTTCCACACATGAAACATCAAATTATAGAAAGTTTTCTCTAGTAACAAATAGATATAACCTTATAGAATTAGCACTGTGTGTTAAAGCGATCTTTTTACAATCTATACGACTTATGCAGCCCCTTGCATAATTTTGAACCGGCCAGCGCCAAAAAGGTTCCTTCGCCTTTGCCCCAATTGCTACCAGCAAGCGACTTGTAGATCTTCTCGTGGTTTTAGAATTTAGTGCCAATTACAATTCTATGTGACGATAAGGAGTGCAAACTATCGAAAGTTATACCCAGTATCTTACGGTTATTGACCTTTAGAAATAGTTTGACCGCATTTGCCCAGATGGTAAATAGGGTAGC
>JAYXIM010042818.1:0-34418 GCA_037575425.1 Anastrepha fraterculus
ACTTTATTACAATGCAACTATTCATATAAAATGTTTCGAAATGTTAAGTAAAGCATTTGTTTTTTTGACATTTAGTCATACAAATGTCACGTCACGCCAGTTTGGAAATACCCACATCGAAATTCAAATCACCACCAATTTGTCAAAAAAACAAAAAAAGGCTACGTGCAACGATAGCCACTATAGTGTAGATTAATACAATTTTTGGGGTTTTGATTTCAGATGATTATTCATTGCTGTATCGCTGCCACCAGATGACGTCATTTTTTTTTTAACTCGTTACGTTTATTTACATAAATTTGTCAATTTTCAATATTTTTTAATAAAAATTTACATCAACATAGTTTAATACATATATAATAAATTGCCTTTTGTCCGATCCTCAAATAATCATCCCTTCTTCCAAAAAAAAGAATTTCTCAAAAATCGACTATTTTTTGGCCCTTCACAGTGGCGTTCCCCCTTAATTAATTATAAGAAAATATATAAATGCCTGTCAGAATGAAGTTCTCTCATCGTTTAGAAAAGTGATATAAGTGTTTGTGTGGCCAGTTAATTTCCCGATAAGTGGATCATCTGGCTGCAATATATTTCTTTGTTATGGATGTAGAAATTATTTAAAACAACTTTAATTCCCATGTAAATACTACCCGTATAATAAACGTAAGCATGGGGTCTCACCGAATAAACTTACTTAATACACATCGAATAACGAAACTTCCTATCACAACGATCATTTGACTACTATATTCGAAGCTAGGAGGATACTCGACGGCGTGCTGGTAGAGGATGAAGGTTCTGAGCTTGCGCCGCCCACACAAACGATAACCGAAAAAAGATCTATGTATAATATATTTTATGTTAATAGTAAATGGCTAAATAAAAGAAAATAACGAAAAACATACCTTTATACAATAATTCATAAAGTAATTGAATTAAACTTTTTAACTTATTTATTTTACCAAAATAACTGATATCAAAAAATAGTACCTGTACAACGGCATAGAAATTTAAAAAATGTTCAAATTTAAGGAACATTAGCTTTTACAATTTTTTTTTTAGAAAAATTTTGGATTTTGTTTAGATATTAAATATCAAAAATCAAGGGGAATGTGTGAAGTTATAGAAAGTACGTCTACGCTTTCGCCAACACTAATGCCATATTGCGGTAACGTTCCAACATTGGGGAATAAATTTGATCACAATCTTTGTTGGGCTCACATACTAGCTTCAAGTGATTTGGAATGAATTGAATTATGTAATCGTGGTAGCCTAATGGCACGGCTGTTGAAGGCTTTTCATTGCCATTTTCATTTTCATTCACATATTTGGATTCTTTTAAAGAATTTAAATAAAGTGCATATTTTGCACGGTACGCAGCACCAAATAAAGCCGCTTCACTTTCATTCTGTTTGAAATAAAATAAAAATTAATAGATTATGTTGGTTCTAAATTTATTATAAAATTATACTTAACCTGTACAAAAACTGGTGCATTGAACACATCTGAAATCACTTGTAAAATCGATTTATTTACGGATGCTCCTCCAGTGGCTATAATTTTTGCCTCATCGCCGAAGTGAAAACCCATGTCTGCAGCTACGGCTCGTTTATGAAGCATCTGCCCTTCAACTAACGCACGAATTTCAGTTTGTGGCGACAAGAATCTAATTTACAAAAAGGTTAAGTAATTTAATCAGCATACCAGAACATTTTCTCATTAGAAAAAATTTCCATTTATAATTTATTATATTAAATAATTTAGAAACGCCCATAAGGACATGACTAACATATTTAATATCTAGATATGCAGAACTTACTTTTGTACGCCTTTTGCTGCTTCAGAACTTTCCGCTGAATTGTTTCGAGTCCAGCGTAAAACTCCCTTAACATTAGGAATTATTTCAATAGAGTGAAAATGTAAAGCCATATTTCCGTAGTTTCCACGTGGTGTTGAGTCAAGTAGTTCATTAAACTTGTTCCAGTCAGTATTAGCCTCAGTTTTATTAAATGAATCACGTACTAGAGAACCGTTTCGAAAGCTATAAAAAAAGATCACATGATGATGACGGAAAGTTAAAACTGAGCAGTAATTTTTCCAGATATACATGAATCTCCAAGACCCCAATACGTGTAAAAATATATCTGTTAAGCGTCCTAATGTTTAATTCGCTTACTATTTATTGTAGCAGCTTATTCTCCTATTATCTTTCTATCTGCGTTTTCACAGTTATTTTCATACATTCCAAGAATGCTTCTTTTTAATATGTAAGAAGTATTAAAGTACCTAAATACATATGTATATAATTTTCTGTTACTTATGAATAAGCAAACTGTTCAACAAACTCACTCTCTAATTTACTTCATCGATACCGGTTGATCTTTTTATTCTGCGTATTTCTACAATATCTTGTTTTGGAGTATGGTTTAAAACTTAACATACTTTTAACTTAGGATGACTTATAAAACTAAACCACGAAACGGACGGATATAAAACGGAGAACATTTCTAGCATATAGCTTCAAGCCTCTGAAAAATCGCTTCACTAATAGTTTATTATATAGCAAAAAATTACCACTATTCTTTGATTCTGGATTCAATATTTTTTCTAAATGGTTTTAGAATTTGAAGAAATTGCACGCCATTCGACTTAGCTTATTCCCGTTACCACGACACTGACTGTCGTATTACTAAAATGACTAGTCAAGTGTCGGTCCACCAGTATACCCTAAACATTAATAAGAATATAAGCCTCCGTATATGCCAAAATACCAAAAAAGTATTTTCTAATAGCGGTTATCTCCAGCAGATAGCAACCTCCAAGTACAGGGTCCGGCACTCGAAGCGCAGCTGATGCACTTGTTTACAAGCGCGCGGAAGCATTTTGCTGAGAGTAATGGTGAAATGGTTCAAAAAGTAAAGAAGCGACTTGATCAAAATCGCCGACGAAGTGCCAATCAAATGACGAAAGCACTGAAAATATCTAAAAGTAGCATCCGCCACATATTGAAAAATGATCTCAAAGCCAGGCCTTACAAGTTTCGTTGTTGCTGCTTTACTTAAATGGTTGCATTTTAAATAGCATACTTAGAATAAGAACATATATAGGGGTTTTTAATAGGTGCGCTTCAACTTTTTTCCGGTAGGGAGGGCGAACGACGCAATATTTTTTATTTTTCGCTTGTCATTTGTAAACTTCATTAGTATACATTTCATCATGGAACGCTAAACACTTGAGCAACGATTGCAAATCGTGCAAATTTTTTATGAAAATAATCGTTCTGTTGCTGCTACTTTAAGAGCATTACGACCATTTTACGGTCCATTTAACAAGCCGTCCCGTTTTGGGGTTATGTGAACATACACGATTCCAATAAATTGTTACAAACAATCTTCAAATAAAGCAATAATATCCTAGCGCATCAGTATGCAGGGGTATGAAAGAGTCTCTCAAAGACCATTTCAAATATACATTTAGATTAAAGGGGAAATTCAGGCTATGTTATATGAAGTATGGGTGCAAGTAGAGAGAAAGTGTGTGTTATAATATATTGAAGATTTTCCCCCACCAAAACCACTTCTCCACATGGCAGCAATAATCGTCGGCGGAAAACTTAATAGTGGATGCTTTCCATTTCAATTCAACCGGGCTATTCGGGTCATGTTCTTCGATTTCGATGTAACTAAAATATGTTGCTCTCTGGTCAAAATAATGAGACACGTATTTTTTTGTTCGCCCGAAAAAATTTTTTTTCAAGAGTTATCGGCATGTAGAAACAGTTGCAAAAAAGTAGTTGCAAATTTTTTATTTTGCAAAAAACAAAAAGTGCGAAACAGGGTTTTTACTCAAAAATTCATTACTCAAAAACAACTCATTTTAGCTACTAGGCATTCAGCTCAATTAAAGTTTGAGATGTCCTTTTGATTTGGAAAAAGTTATAAAAAAAAAAAAATACACTTTTTGAAATATTGAATTTCGAAAAAATTTAAATTTTTTTTCTTTTTTGCTAAATAAAAAATTTTCAACTACTTTTTTGCAATTGTTTCTACATGAAGTCGTTCGTGTAAGTAATTACGATCATTTTGAGCCCAGAATTATTAAAATCGGTTCAGTTTTGACTAAGTTATGGGCATTTAAAAAAATTTTTTTCTTATATTATTAAAAAAAATCGATTTTGAGCCGAAAAACAAAATTGCCGATAACTCTTGAAAAAAATTTTTTTCGGGCGAAAAAAAAATACGTGTCTCATTATTTTGACCAGAGAGCAACATATTTCAGTTACATCGAAATCGAAGAACATGACCCGAATAGCCCGGTTGAATTGAAATTGAAAGCATCAGTAGCAATATTTTTTTTGCTTAAAGCTTAATTAATTCACTGGAAGTTTTTAAGTAGCAGACTTCAAAAGGAAAAGGTAGTATACGGTAATAACCGATTTCTTGCAATCAAAAATACAAAATTTTTTGGGCTTAATAAACGGTTCACTAGACAGGGCTAGTTTACTAGGGCGGCAAGCCCTTGGTCGGGAAAAGCCCGAGCCATTCCGGTAACGTTAACCGGCTGCCATGGGAATGGCAATTTTTGTTGTTAATATTTCTTGAAAAACGCTCCGACTTCTGTACATATTATATATAAAATGACCTTGGAATCAACATCTTTAGATACAATTTACTAATCAAACTTACCATAACAAACCCATAAATTGATCAATTTCGGTTGGATGGCACAGCACGTGTCCTTCTTCTAAATGTGGTTGTTCTTTTAGATTCATCATTAATGTGTCACTTGTTCCCAAAGACATTACCAAACAGTCCTGCTCAACGACCATCCCAGACAGCGCCGACAGGTTGTCACCGGTAAACGCAGTAACTTTACATTCAGGAGGAAACCCAAAACGTTGCACAAAAAAATTACAAATATTGCCAATTATCGTGCTGGTGGGAACGGGTTTGCCTAATCGATCCTCCAGGTCGGGCGCACAGGAGTTCAAACATTGTTTTGACCAAGATTTTCTTTTAATGTCAAAAAGATTCATGCCAGATGCATCACCATAGTCTATTGGTGCTATATCACCCAGAAACACTGAGGCCAAAAAGCTGCTAACCAAGGAAATGCGTTGGGTTTCTTCGTAGGCGTGGGAGCGATCTTGATAAATTTTGCGGATCTGTGGACCAGTAAATCGAGCATAACACTTTGATCCAGTGATATCCACCATCTCCGCACGACCTCCGATTGCAGTTTCCATTTCTATGCATTGCTTTTCTGTTGAGCCATCCATCCAAATAGGAGTACGGTTCACTGTAAAGGCGGAGTCATCTATTTGAACGTGGAGAAATTTTTCTGAATCCAAATTCCTCAAAGTATTAACACCATGGCGTGACCAATATAAGGACCCATGTTGCTGTTAAAAGTAAACTTTTATTAAATCTATACATTTTAATAAAAATAGAGTCGAATAATTAAATGTTAATTTCTTTTGTGATTTTCGGTCCAATAATTTTTACATTGTGTTTTTAGGCTTAGCAGCAATTTAATATGTTATAGATATTTAGGATACACAAGAGAATTGTGGTTTACCTGAGCAGAGCCCCCTATCGCCGTAACAGTACTAAGGTCAGCACCTTGCATTACCAAACGATCCAGCACAATGTCAATTGCTTTTACCCACATTACTGGCTGCACAAAAACTCTTTAAATATATGCTTTTAGGACATATGTAATTCATTCTTATGAAGTTTGCTTACTCATGCTTTCTTGAACTGGAATTAGCCCCACCGCTCGTGCGAAATTCGGGTAAATCAGAGTCGAATTTCACCTCAGCAGTTGCATAAACCTCGAGCTTGGAAGACAACTGGACTGCTTTGAGCTAAAATATAAAAATGTTCATAGGTCAATATAAAAACTTTAAAAATCTTTCGGTAAGTTTCCGATATAATGTACTATTTCAGCTTAGGAAATAAATGGTAGTCCGAATGGAGGCGGTCGTGGTTATTTACCGATTTCACCCATTTTTCATACCAAACTACCTTGGACAAAGAATAATATGTGTACCAATTTTCATCGAAATAAATGTATTATTTGGAGGGTTGGTGTCGAAATTCTGTATGTACAAAATTCTAAAAACCAAATTCTGCTTTTTAAAATTCTGCTTTTTTAAAATTCTGCTTTCTAAAATTCTGCTTTCAAAATTCTGTATTAAAATATAATGTTAACAATGTTAAAGAGGTAATGTAATTATTTAATTTATTATTATTATTATTTTTTATTATTATTCGAGATATTAAATAAAAAATAATAATAATAATAATAATTTTTTCTTCAGTTTCGATAGAATCCACAGTATTTTTGCGTAGAACTTCTTTTCGCGTGGGCGGCCTTCGGCCGCGCTTCAAAAAAATAACCCTCATTAGTCCAACTCCGGCTACGCAATCCACCGTATTTTTGCGTAGAACTCTTTTAAAAAAAAACGACAACTGCGAAGAATTATTAAGAAAAGAAATGAATTAAGTCACACTACATATTTAAAAAGAGTTCCAAAAAATATTGTAATTGGCTAAACTAAAATATTGTTATCGCTTAAACATATATGTACATATGTACATACATATATTTATGGAATAAATGTTTATTTTGTTACTTCTTGTATGACGAAAATCAAAAAAATTGAATAAAGCAGAATTTTTCGCATTAAACATGCAGAATTTTGAAAAAGCAGAATTTTAGAAAGCAGAATTTTAAAAAGCAGAATTTTAAAAAAGCAGAATTTTAAAAAGCAGAATTTTTTTGCAATTTACAAAATTTTGTCAAGCAGAATTTTGTAATACAGAATAATGACACGCTCCCTTATTTGGACAGGCATGGTTAAGTGGACTCCTCTCATCATTCTGAGCGTTTTGGTATATATCTCAATTCCTTTATGCTGATATATACACCCGGTATGTGTATAAAATTTTAATACCCTTACGCACAAGTGAGCGCGGATATTAAAGTAACAAAACATCATGAATGAAGCAAAATTACTCAAATTTGGTAAAAGTTACAAGCCGAAAAATAGAAATACGATGGCAACAAAACGTAGACGTGTATATTTTGACAGCAACTTAATAAAACTCCCCCAAACATAAATATTATTGAGATCGAACAAAACCCCCGCCCACTTTTTGTACGACAAAATCCAAAATAGCAAAATCTCATTAAAAATAGAAATAAACAAATACAAAAAGTAATTGGTGGTTCTTCATAATGTAACATATTTCGACCGAATCGTTAAGTCTTCGTAAGTTCAAATTAAGATTTCTACCACCAGTTGGCAGAATCCTCTAATCACCTCTGACTAAAAGCGCTTTAGTATGGTCACAATGTAGTATGCCACAAATGTTGCGAATATCCATCTTTTCATAGAAATTTTCTGTTTTGGGAACAAGAAAAAGTCTCAAAGTTGATTCTGTGGTACTGTTGTTGATTCTGATTTTTTGATCATCGAGCGCCTCAAAACACTTTTAACCTTGTCAAAGGAATTAAGTATGCCAATAGTTAAAACTGTAGTCATATATATGTTCAGGAAATGTCCACCAACACAACAAAACAAAAAAATCGTATATTAACTGAGATAATTCCTTTAAATATGAAATGTATAATGTCGTTCAATAGTTATCTTCGGCCTATACAGCTATACTGAAAGGAACCATTGAATTCCTCATTTGAAATGAACATGCTAAAGTCATTTTGTACATTTAAACATCGTAGATATAGAGTACTACACAAAACCATATTTAAACTTCCCAATAAAAATTGCCGCATGTACCACTTGAATCTTAAGAAGTCGTCTGAAAAACGATTTCTAAATTTGAATGTAGGAAGAATTATGAACACAAGAATAAGAAATAGAGCAACGAATTAAATCCAGCAGATCTGCTTGCCTGCCCATATCGATCGGTCCTGAAAGAATTTGCTGCAAATATATATATGATAGTAATATAGATAAGCTTTCTTAGTCGTGCCTGTATATATATGTATGTATATACGTATAAATATTTTTAAAATTTAATTGCATACAAACTAATAATAAAGCACGGCTGACGTGATATGCTTATCACTATTTGAACTATATGACTTTCAAAAAGTCGATAAGATTTCTTGCCACTTGTGGAGCATTATCGTGACGTTCTG
The DNA here is from genome assembly GCA_037575425.1 of Anastrepha fraterculus. Classification (NCBI taxonomy): domain Eukaryota; kingdom Metazoa; phylum Arthropoda; class Insecta; order Diptera; family Tephritidae; genus Anastrepha; species Anastrepha fraterculus. The sequence goes on from JAYXIM010042818.1 coordinate 8,170, forward strand.
ACGTGCAGCTATTGACCCGGTCAATACATTTCGCTTCATGTGATGTGCAACAATTTATTTTGGTAAAATATTATAATATACATATATAATAATATGTACGAGGCGTGATTTTAAAGTAAGTAAGTACCGTTTTGGCATAAAAAAACAGCAAGTAAAAATCTTCCAAAAATCATTTATTCACTTGAAAGGCCATAATTTACTCTACTTTTCTAAATAATTCCCATTACTATTGAGGCATTTATCGTACCTTGGGACCAGCTTTTGTATGCCATCGTCAAAGAAGACTGCCGCCTAGTTGCGCCCAAGCACCGACGGAAGAGAAGGATGATGCAACCAAAGATTCTTTCTCTGAGCGTCTGGAACGCTCCAACGAGCGCTGTCCCCGCCACGACATAAAAATCGTGCTTGGCGACTTCAATGCCAGAGTGGGCAAGCAAAGAATTTTTGGTCCCACAGTCGAAAAATTCAGCCTGCACAACGAAACATCCGGTAACGGACAGCGACTGAACTACTTCGCCGGGGACCAAAACATGGTAGTCTGCAGCACCAGATTCCAGCATAAAAAGATACACCAAGCTACCTGGCTGTCTCTTGATCGAAAAACGCGAAACCAGATTGATCATGTTGTGATAGATGGAAGACACGCTCCTAGTGTTTTAGAAGCACGTACGATTCGAGGAGCCAACATCGACTCGGATCATAATCTCTTTGCAGCCAAACTGCGCACACGTCTCTGTGTAGCAAAAACGTACATCTACCTACGCAAAGAATGTTCAACATCGAAAAGCTGCAATCACAACAGACAGCCAGAAGATTCGCCCCCCGACTCTCACTCCTACTCTCAAAGAGTACTGCCCAAAAAACCGGCATTTACAAGCAATGTCGTTCCCACGACAGTCGGTTCTACGTAACCGGAACGACCCGGATTTATATTATAAAGGACTGACACTTCAGCCGCATTCCCCGTATATGTATTGGGAATGTTTATGCTGCTACAACAACAACAGCAATGGAGTAACATTTCTCGTTCTCTACGTACCGCCGCCGAAGAAGAAATCAGATTCCGGCGAACCCGAAAAAAAAGTTGGTAGGACGAGGAATGCCATGCTGCCGCAGAAAGAGTAGATGCTGCCATGTGGGATCGTTACTGAGAGCTAAGAAAGGTAGAGAGACGCTGAGCTATTCAAACATGGCGGCGAGGAGCTGCTAAGGTGCATGCATCAGCTTCTATGCAAAATATGGTCGGATGAAAGCATGCCTTCCTATCGAAATTTAACTGTTCTCTGCCCAATCCATGAGAAGGGTGATTCTGCAATCTGTGCCAATTACCGCGGGATTACTCTTCTAAATATCGCCTATAAGGTTCTAACGAGTCTATTGTGTGACCTCCTTTGTCCAGGTGGTAAAGGATGTCGCCGTGGACATTCCCATGGCAGACGGTTCTACGTTACCGGAATGACTCGGGGTTTTCCCGACCAAGGGCTGCCACCCCAGTAAACTAGCTCTGTCTAGTGTACCGTATCCCACCCCCAATCTTTTTTCATAGGAGCAATCCCATGCAGCACGTTTGCTCCGAATACTTCTCTTCAGGGCTGGCGTCGAACCCAACCCTGGACCAGAGGTATTTTACTGCTGCATCTGCCACAAACGGCTCCACCTCGGTTAGGTGCAACAAGTGCAACGGGTGGTGCCATCTTAAGACCTGTTCAGGCCTTAAGAGTCATAGGGAGTGGTCCACAAGGTATGTGACCACGTGTTGCTCCCGCCATCAAGCGGCCCCTGCCTCAACGGCGCTACCGCCCTCAGTGCCGGCACTTCAAACCGCCGTCACCAATAACACCTCAACAGCAAGGAGCCCCCATGAGCAATACAACTCCCCCAACGACCCACAACCCTCCTGCTCCTATCCCAGTGCGGGGACAAACCAGCAGCTCTTGGTCCCCCGCACAGTCTGCCCCGTGTGTCAGACCAGAGTCCCTCGGAACCTGACAACAGTCCAATGCAATTCTTGCAATGGCTGGTGCCACTCTCGGAGGTGCTCTGGCCTGCGCACCACCCGTGAGTGGACACGCGACTTCGTTGCCCGCTGCTGCAGAGCTCTGCACCCGCAACCGCCCTCTGCGGCGCGGCCGTCTGTCAACGTCAGGCCACAACAACTCTTGCGGAACGCACAGCAGGACGAACGCAGACAACACCACGCGTCCCTCACCCCCCGAGTTACGATCATACTCCCGAAGAGTTTTAAACTCTTACACCTGAACTGCAACGGACTTACGAGTAAGATTGACGAGATAGTCGACTTTATGAGCCGACATGGTATCAAGATAGCTGTGGTCCAAGAGACAAAACTGCACGCTAGCTCCCCCCTGATCACCAGGGACGGCTACAATGTGCACAGAAATGATCGCGAGCGAGACAACGGTGGAGGCTTAGCGTTCATAGTCCACCATACAGGGCAGTATCGTCTTATCGATGAAGGCATCGACCGCAGCGATACCACCTTAAAATGCCAAGGTATAGCTGTCCAGTCAGACGATGCCGAGCTCGAAATATATAATATTTTCATACCCCCTTTCACCTGCTGCCCGGCAGGATATCACTCTGATATTGGTGCGCTCATTAGGGGTGAAAACCGATTGGTAGTAGGTGACTTCAATGCACATCACGATCTTTGGCATTCAAGCCTGCCAAATGACAGGGGACAGCTTTGGCAGAGCAGATAGACGACTCGTCATTCAGCACTGTAAACAACGACGCCCCCACCTGGGTAGTGGGCAATTGCTGTAGCTCGCCTGATATCACAATTGCTAGCGCAGGTCATATAAGTAGCATAACCTGGCGACCTATGCTATCGCTTGCCTCAGACCACTTGCCCATTATCATCTCGATCGAGAGTCCTGTCGACTTTGTTTCCGCGGATCACCGGTCATACGTCAACTTCAACAAAGCTGATTGGACCAGATTCGCGGAATTTACTGAAGACATCTTTGCCGCTCTGCCCATTCCCACCGATGTGCGGCAGGCGAACGCGCATTCCGCAAGACGATCACAGCTGGCGCTGCTCGCTTCATACACAACTGACATACAACAGTGCGCCACTTGCTTTCTCCAGTGACGAGGTTCATGGGGTCATCAAACACACGAAACCATCCAAAGCCATTGGCCCTGACGGACTAAATATGCTGATGTTGAAAAAGCTGGGTCCATTGGGAGTAGAATATCTCACCAAGGTCTCCAACCTGTCTATGGCCACTCTCATCATTCCTGATAACTTGAAATTAGGGAGAGTGGTTCCACTACTGAAACCTGGTAGACCCCCCAACCATGAGGAGTCTTATCGTCCGATAACTCTCCTTTCCCCAGTAGTGAAGACTCTTGAGGCCCTTCTACTCCCACTCTTTACGAAACACTTGACTACAGCCTCGCACCAGCATGGTTTCCGAAGAGTGCACAGCACCACCACGGCACTCACCGTCATAAACACCTAGGTAAACCGCGGCCTCAACCAAAACCGCCCCTGCGAGAGGACTGTCCTAGTAGCGTTGGATCTAAAACAGGCTTTCGATACAGTCAGCCACGCCACGCTACTAGATGACATTTTACAGTCGAGACTCCCGCCAGGGCTGAAGAGGTGGACCGCGAACTACCTGTGCGGTCGTCATTCGTCGGTGATATTTCGAGACCAAACATCTAAACAGAGGAAAATAAAGCAAGGTGGACTGCAGGGTGGTGTTCTTTCACCCTTGCTTTTCAATTCTTTATCTCAAAACTCGCCCAGCCACCAGAGGAAGTCTCCCTGGTCTCCTACGCCGACGACTGCACGATAATGGCGTTGGGCAATGACATTGATGGCCTATGCTCCAAGGTAAACGACTACCTCGCCAGCCTTTCTCGCTTCTTCACTGCGAGGAATTTACAACTCTCCCCTACTAAATCCACGGCGACCCTTTCCACCACCTGAACAAAGGAAGTCAAGCTACAACTCAAGGTGAAAGTCGATGATACACAAATTCCGACGGCTAACAACCCCAAAATTTTGGGAGTTACCTTTGACAGATTACTCTCCTTCGCAACAAGGTTCTCAAGTCGCTCGCCGGCAGCTCTTGGGGCAAAGACAAGGAAATGTTGCTGTCGACTTTTAAAGCAATATGCCGACCGGTTCTAAACTATGCTGCGCCTGTCTAGTCGCTTGGAACTAGTGATTCGCAGTGGACGAAACTTCAGACCTGCCAAAACACTGCTTTAGGGACCGTGACAGAATACCTTCTGATGTCACCTATACAACATCTACATAATGAGTCCCAAATGCTGCCTGTTAAGGAGCATAACAAACTGCTCAGTAAGCAGTTTCTGCTAGGGTGTTACCGCAGGTTTCACCCCTGCAGATACCTGCTTGAGCCTGAGCCGCCTCCCAGACACGTCAGGAGACACCTCTTAAACTACGCCGACGAAATCCAGGACAAAACTAACCGTAATCTACTGGACCTGACAGTGTTCAGACAGTCAATAAACGGCATTCACCGGGAGACCGTCACCACCTTCTTAAGCTCCCGACCCCCGAATGTCGCAGACGAAGAGCTCCAACTTCCCCAGGAGTCTCGCGTAACCTTGGCACAATTACGTTCTGGATATTGTAGCAGGTTAAACTCCTACTTATCCAGAATCGACCCCGACATACTAAACATATGTCCAGCATGTGAAGGCACCCCACACGACACTAACCACCTTTTCACATGCCCTATTAAACCCACTCATCTAACACCTCTCTCCCTCTGGACCCAACCCGTCGAAACCGCTAGTTTCTGGGGCCTACTGTTAGATGAGCTAGACGAAGACGACCGTTGATTACGCTACTCTGACAGGGCAAAGGTACTGCTACAACAACAAAAACATACATGCCAAAATACTGCCATTCGGACAGCGACTGGTTGCCTACTGATGTCCCCTGTTCAACACCTCCACAACGAGGCGCAAATGCTCCCAGTAATGGAGCATAACAAACTGCTCTGCAAGCAGTTCCTGCTGAAATGTTACCGCAGGTTTCACCCCTGCAGACACCTGCCTGAGCCTGAGCCGCCTCCCAGGCACGGCAGGAGACAGCTCTTAAACTACGCCGACGAAATCCAGGAAAAAACTGACCGTAATCTACTGGACCTGACAGTGTTCAGACAGTCAATAAACGGCATTCACGGGGAGACCGTCAGCACCTTCTTAAGCTCCCGACCCCCGAATGTCGCAGACGAAGAGCTCCAACTTCCCCAGGAGTCTCGCGTAACCTTGGCACAATTACGTTCTGGATATTGTAGCAGGTTAAACTCCTACTTATCCAGAATCGACCCCGACATACTAAACATATGTCCAGCATGTGAAGGCACCCCACACGACACTAACCACCTTTTCACATGCCCTATTAAACCCACTCATCTAACACCTCTCTCCCTCTGGACCCAACCCGTCGAAACAGCTAGTTCCCGGGGCCTACTGTTAGATGAGCTAGACGAAGACGACCGGTGATTACGCTACACTGACAGGGCAAAGGTACTGCTACAACAACAACAACAGACATGCCAAAATACTGCCATTCGGACAGCGACCGGTGGCCTACTGATGTCCCCTGTTCAACACCTTCACAACGAGGCGCAAATGTTCCCAGTAATGGAGCATAACAAACTGCTCTGCAAGCAGTTCCTGCTGAAATGTTACCGCAGGTTTCACCCCTGCAGACACCTGCCTGAGCCTGAGCCGCCTCCCAGGCACGGCAGGAGACAGCTCTTAAACTACGCCGACGAAATCCAGGAAAAAACTGACCGTAATCTACTGGACCTGACAGTGTTCAGACAGTCAATAAACGGCATTCACCGAAAGACCGTCAGCACCTTCTTAAGCTCCCGACCCCCGAATGCCGTAATCGGAGTCCAACCACCACCTATAGCAGATGAAGAGCTCCAGCTTCCTCGTGAGACACGTGTAACACTGGCACAATTACGTTCTGGATATTGTAGCAGGTTAAACTCCTAAGTATCCAGAATCGACCCCGACAAACCAAACATATGTCCGGCATGTGAAGGCACCCTGCACGACACTAACCACCTTTTCACATGCCCCCTATAACCGACTCATCTAACACCCCTCTCCCTCTGCACCCATCCCGTCGAAACAGCATGTTTCCTGGGCCTACCCCTAGATGAGCTAGACGAAGACGACTGGTGATATGCCCTACACTGGCGGGGCTTATATTACTGTTAACAAACAAACAATTAGTACATTACTATGTATACCCGTTCTGCCAAATTCTCCACCCTTAAACGAATTTCCTACGGACACCTAATAGTAATATAGAGGCCTTGGGTTCACATGCTTCTTATTGGAGCCACATCGAGCTTTGTTAAATTCATTTAAAATCGTCAAGACGATTGTAGTGCAATTAAAAAGAAGTGCAGTAACGACAAGCCATTCCCTTCAGGTTTCTCAATTGTTTTTTTTTGTCTGAATTAATACGATTCTTAATTCGTGCCTACATATGTATGTACGTGAAAATATTTTCAATTGCAAACAAACTAATAATAAAACAGCCTATTATGCTTATCAATTTTTATTGAACTATTTGACTTTCAAAAAGAGATTGCTTGCCACTTATGGAGCACTATCGTGATCTGAATGTTTAAAACCCATACCCAAATTAATATGCATGTTCTAATAGATTTGTGTAAAGGTCATAGCAGGCATAATTAGTTTTACACAACTGTGTGCCACAAAGTGAGAGAAAATTTTTTTAAAACCAATGCGTTAACATTCTAGGAAATGCATGAATAAAAAAGTCATTTTACATACAAAAATTATCCGCCCCTTTTTTTAACTACACATAAGCATAACGGGAAACATCGGAATGCACAATTCCAAAAACGTTTGGTTACATAAAATTAAATTAATGGTAAATGGGTTTTAAATGTTAATAAATGAACGCATGTATTTTAAAGAAGTAACATGTAGGTCCTATACGAACAAAGAAGGGGAACTGGTGATTGACATCCAGAGCGTACTTGTTAACTAGTGACAACAGTGCATGTCCCAGAGAATGTGAAGATCCCGATACACAATCGTCGATGACGGGACTGTCATTCTGCTGCCAGACCAAGACGAGGTGAGAATAGCGTTAGTGCGGCTGAAGAACAACAAAGCCACGGGAGCCGATGGACTGCCGACTGAACTATTCAAACATGGTTGCGAGGAGCTGGTAAGGTGCATCCATCAGCACCTAGGAAAAATATGGTCGGATGAAAGCATGCCTGCCGAGTGGAATTTAAGTGTATTCTGCCAATCCATAAGAAGCGAGATCTAGCGTCCCCACCACAGTCGGTTTTATGTAATCGGAACGACCCGGATGACTCGGGGTTTTTCCGATATCAAGAGATGTCGCCCCAGTAAATTAGCCCTGTCTAATCTACCGTCCCCCACCCCCAATCTATCGTCACAGGAGCAATCCTATGCAGCATGTTTGCTCCAAATACTTCTCTTCAGGCCTGATATTGAACCCAACCCTGGACCAGAACTCGGTTAGGTGCAATAAATGTAACGGGTGGTGCCACCTGCTCAAACCCTAAGACACATAGGGAATGGTCCAGATAGTTTGTGGCCACGTGATGCTCGCGCCACCAGGCCTCAACTGTTAGGAGCCCACCGGTGCAGCACAACTTCCTCTCTGACACACAATCCTCCTGCTCCAATCCCAATGCGGGGACAAACCAACAGCTTTTGGTCCCCCGCACAGTCTGTCCCGTGTGTCTGACCAGGGTTCCTCGGAACCTGACATCAGTCAAGTGCAATTCTTGCAATGCTGCTACAACAACAACAACTCTTGAAGCCCTTCTACTCCTATTCTACACGAAACACCTGCCCAAATCTCTCGAACTAGAAGAAAATAAAGCAGGGAGTTCCACAGGGTGGTATCCTTTCACCTTTGCTTTTTAACTGTTATGTCTCGAGACTCTCTCAGCCACCAGAGAGAGTTTCTCTGGTCTCCTACGCCGACGACTGCACGATAAGGGCGTCGGGCAATGACATTGATGGCCTGTATGCCAGAGTAAACGATTACCTAGCCTGCCTTTCTCGCTTTTTCACTGCGAGGAATTTACAACATTCACCCACCAAGTCCACGGCGACCCTCTTCACTACCTGAACAATGGAGGTCAAACTGCAACTTAAGGTAAAAGTCGGCGATACACCAATTCAGACTGTTAGTAACCCCAAAATCGTGAGAGTTACCTTCGACAGTTTGCTCTCCTTCTCTGCGCATACAACCTTTATTGCCAATAACGTCCAAAATCGCAACAAGGTTCTCAAATCACTTGCCGGCAGCACTTGGGGCAAAGAAAAAAAATATTGCTATCCACATTTAAGGCAATAGGCTATAAAACTATAAACTATGCTGCGCCTGTCTGATCGCCTGGAACTAGTGATTTGCAGTACACGAAGCAGCAGACTTATCAAAACACTGCCATTCGGACTGCGACGGAATGTATACTGATGTCCCCACTCGTATGCTCCCTGTGAGGGAGCATTACAAACTGTTCAGCAAGCAGTTTCTGTTAGGGTGCTACTGCACGTCCCACCCATGCAGACACAAGCTAGAGCCTAAGCCGCCTCCCAGGCACTTCAGAAGGTACGTTCCCAATTACGCCGACGTTCTCAATTACTGGACCACCCATTGTGGACGAAGAGCTTCAGCTTCCCCGAGAGTCCTGTGTAACATTAGCACAATTACGTTCCGACAGGTCCTTCCTAGCCAGAATTTACCCCGACATACTAAACATGGCATGTGAAGACACGCCGCACGACACTAACCACTTTTTCACATGCCCATCAAACCCACTCATCTAACACCCCTCTGCTCCTAGATATATCCAACCAAAGATTGTCATTTCAGTAACATTCCCTGAATATGTATGCTGCTATAACAACAAAAACAAGAAGGGAGCGTATTGTGTGAAAGGCTGAGTCCCACTATCAACCAACTGATTCGATCTTATCAGTGTTTTGATTTGATTTTTCTGTTTTTGGAAATAACGTCCTTAATAGTTTGCTAATGTTCAAAGTATATTTTGCCACAATTGAGGGATATGACCAACCTTTTCAACTGAGAGGTGGCAGACCGTCATGTGTCATTCCCATGGCAGCCTCACCCTCACCTTATCAGTGTAGCTTAAGTCCTGAAAAATCAATCTATCATAGACCAGATATTCACAATATGTCAAGTCTTGGAAAATAGCCATGAAAGGAAAATCACCACACACAATCTTTTTGTCGATTTTAAATTATGCTGAACCCACCCATAAAGTTAGGAAAGTAACTCTTATTGACAGCACGAAACAAATAGTTTTAAACCAATCAATTACCATTTTAAGGCTCTGATTTGTAAAACATTTATATTTTGTATTTAAATACTATTTTACAAGTTTTAATTTCTATAACTTGTACTAAAGCGCAGTTTTATTGCGAAATTACTTACCTTCTGGGTACTTAGATCAAAGCCCAAATAACTGACTTTATCTTCATGCGATTTTGGTGTCATTCCGAAAAATTTGTATAGTTCCACTTGTAAATAATTAAGGCTGGTTTATTATCATCTAGTGAAATAATAAATGAAAAAACCACAATCCACTCAATATATTTTAGCGTCAATTGACGAAAGGAAACGCCAATCACATTGCCTGCAGAAACAACTACACCCACGTTATTACAGCCTGCTAGCAAATTTCTTTATACTTAAGCCTAACCCGAAACTTCATAAACTTCCAAAATCCAAAGTTGATAATCAAACATCATCTGTTACCACTGTTTGAAGTGTAATCGATTTTCGATTTATCGATATTTAATATTTTCTTCAATCGCAATGCAGAATATAAAGCGCAAAATAGACTAAGCAAGCAGCTTGGTAAATCTATTTCAAACTTCAAAACAATACAATACATATATAATACATATAAATCATACAATGACGCAGATTTGGCTGCTGTCGTAACTCTTTTTACGTCAGCAAATCTGCTGATTTCTCAAATTCGCTGGGAGCCGATTAATGGTTTGATGTTGGCCATATCATTGCATTCAAACCTTCTGCTTCAAACTTTTTCATTTGGTGAAGGAGTTATAAGCAAAGGTTCAAGCGGGAACCAAAAAATGCTTGCTTTCCATGTTCATATGCTTGCTTCCCAAATCTTTGAATAGCTGATGTATCCCATACAAAACACTCATACAGATCTCCGGGATATCGACCATTTACAATTCAAATATTTAGTGTAGGATCACATATGTATCTAGAAATTTAATTTGTTTTGAAAATGTAATTTGTAATTCACATGAAATATTCAGTTTGCACGTTGAGGGAATCACATAAGATAAGGATGTTCGTACGGTTCACGGATGCCGACATGAGTACAGTCAATTGCTCCTACAGCCCCTAAGAATAGGTTGCGAGAAAGAAAACTTTGGTCACATAGCTGGCATTTATCACTTCCTACAGCTTCTTTCCTACTGATCACTGGAAACATCGAGTCGCATAAAATCGTTTCCACGGCAGTCGGTTCTACGATACCGAAACGACCCGGATTTATATCCGGCCAGGGATTGCCACTCCAGCAGCATTTCACCATATGTAAGAATGGGGAATGTTTATGCTGCTACAACAACAACATATACATATATATATATACATAATACATATGTGAACTATTCAGCGCTGTTCATAACAACAGCTTGTTTGTTAACAGTAATAGAACTTGCTTTGCTGGAATACGACTGTACAGCCGTCATGACCTTCGTTGTCACCTTCGGTCACTTTACTGTCTTCATTACCTGCAACAGTTGAACTCTGTAGAAGTGGCTTGTGTGCCATTTAACAACCATCGAAACTGCATACTTGTTATTAAATTGCTTGCGCATCGCCTTGTAAAGCACTGAAAATTCCGTGGACCATTAAGGCGATGTGTTATTTATTTATTCTGTAGACCCTGTCTTCTAACTCCATATTAAACATTTTTCACTAATATAGGTTACCATACATGTGATGTCGAAATTGGTATTTTTTTAATCTGCTTTGATAAATCAACTTCCAATATAGTACGATTTTTGCATGTTGAAGTTGTATATATATTTCTATGTATGTTACCTGGCGCCACCTTATGGTTTCGGTTTTATCTAATGGCCAAAAACATATGTTTTCCGTGAAATCAAATTAACGAAATTCGAAACTCATTGCGAATCTTCTACTCAAATGAAGCAAGCAACAAAAAGTAGAAGAAATAAGTTCAGAAGAAAGGTGAACAATTTTGTTAATTAAATTGTATTTTCCTTTATAAATGGAAGAATAATTTTTTCAGCAAAAGAAGAAAATATGAAGTAGGATTTGGAGTAGAATGGAAAACCAAATTCCCTTAGCTACTGCAGGAAAATAGCCAGAAAGGAAAGAAGTGTTTAATATGCAATGTTTTAATTGCTGGAGGTCTGTCTCACATACAGCGGCATGCAAGTTGCGAAAGCCATGGGCGAAATATGAAGAGAGCAAAGGAAACTCCAAAATTACAGGAATTTATTGAGAACAAACAGCATATTGACTCAACAGCTGCAGTAGCTCACTTATTGTAGTTAAACCTAAGTGTATTTAAATCCGAACACAATTTGCCATTCACTGTACTGGATCACTTAAATTTGCTTTTAAAACAGTCAATATCCGACTCGAAAATTGTAAAAAGATGAATATAGACCGGAAAAAAGCCCAACAAATCATTAACACTGTAACTGCTCCAGGAAATGTGAAATCCATCTCCAACTTTTGCCAGAAAAATTACTACTCAATAATAATAGACGAGAGCACGAATGTGTCATTGTCGAAAAATCTTGCGGTAGTGGTAAGGACATACGAAACAAATTGTGTTGATCGATTTTTTGGGCTCTTTTCAATTACTGATTGTACGGCACAAGGAATTTTCGACAAAATAATAGGAATTCTGGAAAATAATTCAAATGTATTTTCTGTTTCTCTCCTATATTTTAAAAATAATTAACAATGTAAATATGGAGATGCAATCGAAAGAAGCTAGAATAGAAAAATATTTGCCAAGAATGAAATATCTGTTTCGGCAAATAAATAAAACGGAATTTAACTCCAAATGTTTATACCACATCTGTACACGCATTTGAAAAAAATAATTAGTATCTATTCAACAAAAAAAGTACATTTTTCAACTGAGTTTAATACTATTTCTGATATCATATTTCCTAACCCTGCTATAAAATAAGGACAAAGACTAATTCATTCAATGTTTTGACTGGATCAGGTGATTTTATGTCTCTATTGTAAAAATGCCCTGCTTCTTTGTTGTTACCTTGTGCATTTGTTTACATTTTCATTGAAATTTTTACGTTCAGTACGCCGAATTGCTAAAAAAAATATGTCCCCATATTGGCCCTGAAGTAAACGCTCTCGAAGCTGCCTCTAAATTTTGATAAATGTTGCGGCTAAAATCCATTCGTGCACCCAGGCATTATTTTCTGGATTCGCCGAACGCTTCCTATGCTAATACAGTATTATTTGGCATTGCCAGATATTTGATTTACATGGTAGAAATAATGTTGTTTTTATCAAATGAGTAATATTTTTATACTTAGAAATTATATTTTATTACCAATTATTCAAAATATGTATAAAACATTATTTGCATGCTTTATTAAATGATTTTGTGTAAACGCAAAAAAACTAATTTGCCTGTATCCAATGTAGAACTTGGCAACCGTGCACATAGTCAATGGCGGCCATGAATGTGTGACAAATGACAATTTCGTGTGAAATAAACAAATTTTCTCAATGGATGATTCGTTTTTTGGATTCGATACATCTGTGCCGGTGAGTAAAGATTTGCGTAACGCAAGGTTATTTACAAAACAAAATTAAAAGATTATGGAAACGTATGCAACGATATTAAACAAACGATACTGAGCGGTTCCTCTAGTCCATGCCTTCGTGTTAATGCATTATCAGTCGTTTGTGAAGTTCCGCATTGTAAGGCATGTTCAATAGGAAAATTTTGTTAGACTATATCTATACCCTATAGTACGATAAAATTAAATTCGTTGTATAATTCACTAAACACTTTTTTTAAGTTCGAAGATGACGGGGCTGGTGGGCAAATCGCTGAACCTTCGGAAGAAGAGTATGATGCACTTAACGATGAAACTTTCGGTTCGGCCACTAATGGCGACTGGGAAGAGGCTCATGAAAACATGGTGCGTCTTACAGACTGCTTCCTTTCTGACAGTGGTTGCCGCGATTCTTTAGATGGTGTTAGATCAAAACGAGGAAAAGCTATACATTCTTCGCAAGCGTCATCTTCCAAAGCGAACCCCTTGCGAGTACGAACTGTGGAAAAGTATGCGGACTCAGATTTGGAGTTAAATTTGTCGGGAATGAGATTAGATGACGTAGACTTAAGATTCGACGATAATGAAAGTGTAGGTGGAGCCTCTGGCCTAAGTTTAGATCCTAGCGTGTGGGCTTCAATTCCTCTTAAGCCTTCTACCGCACATCAATCAAATATTCTTGGGGATATGAGAACACAAACACCAATTCTTCAAGGTGGAGATGCACGTGGAATTAATGGATCAAATGACATTAGGCATTTTCAACGAGCACAGATTGCAAACCATCCGCAACAGACGTTTGACCACCGAAATCCAAACTCTGATTTTCAAAAGGTTCATGGGGATATGGCTGTTGGAGGTATTTGTGGGGTATACGGACTTCCTCCAACTCCTAAATTTTGCACATTGGAGGATATAGAAAGGAATATAATTAATGAACAAACTATGCGCAAACATCAAGAGCAACATCCAGAGTCTAAAGATTATCAGCAACAGCAAAACCAGAATCGACAGACTCAACAATATATCAGTGATGTTTTAAAGCAGGCGACAAAGACACCTCCACCGCATCATATACAGCAACAGCAAGCAGGTCAACATCAACAAAACTTACACAAACCACAACTTACACATTTGAAAGGTACTAAATACCATAATAAATGTTCAAGTATTTAATTTCTTTGTACCTAGGTCCTCCTGGTTTTCCCAACAATCAAGGACATCCACCTAGACCGAGTAGTAACTTTACAAATAATCTAGCACAGCACCCATTGGGTAATTTATTGCAGCAACAACAAGCAGGTGGCGTGGCTGGAAGTCGTCTCCCTCCAGGCTTTCCCTTATACTCAACCGGACCAGGCCCGCATTTGCAACAGCAAAATAATCACCAACTTCCTCCCCATCCCTTACTAAATCAACACGGACTGCCGCCAAATTTTCAGCAATTGCACCAGCGCCCACTGCCAGGCCCTCATCTCCCGATCGCTTTGAATAATTTTGCTATGCATCCCAATTTTAATGCTATGCGGGCGGCTGCGGCAGTTGGGGGTATTTATCCAGCTGGTTTGGTACAACCTCAACAACAACAGACTCGTATCGCTCCTCATCCAACCAGTCCAGCAGTCTTACTAAATGCACAACAATCCAACTCAATGTATAATATGTTTAATATGCGTTTGGTTCAAGAAATTCAACAAAATCATCCCCTTTTGCAAAATGCTGCACGTCAAGCACAACAAATGCAGCAAACAATTGGAATGAATACTTATCAAAGTCTTGCTCAGCAACGGGCCAACAATATTGGAGGTAAAAACCCTTCCCATCAGCGTCGAGAAGGAGGGCCTGCAACTGGCAATTTACCACATGAAGAGTTTGATGAATATGCCAATCTGATGAGTACACGAGACAAACATTGGTTAATCGGTATTCAGTTGTCGCAGTTAAATACAGATACTCCTTATATTGACGACTTTTATTATATGGTATATCGTGAAAGAAAGGCGGCTCAAAATGGCAACCTGCGTCACAGTCAGGCACATAAAGACAACCAACTAAATCATCCGCTAACTCAGCCAAAAGGTCATGCTCAACTTATTTTAGTCCAACTTGGTAATAAGAATGGAACACGAAATGGGCAGCTCCGCGAACGCCGTAACTCAGAAACGACCGGCGTTACTGGCAATAATAGTGGACATATTGGAAACAACCAGGATCAAAAAAGCCCATACGTGTTTACTCCACTAAAGTTTGAAAATTCTTTGGGCAAACTGCAGTATGGAAGTGTGACGGCACCGCGCAAAATAATTGATGCTGAAATTATGGGCAAGGAAGCGGCTGCCAACGGGGCTGGAGATGGCATAAGAAATGTTGCAAGTTCCACTGGTATCAGCTCTGCCCATCTGAAATCCAATACTTTATCAGTAACCTCTTCAACAGGCATTATAAGCGATATTGCATCATCTGCTCAACGTAAATCGCGACATATTCTGCTACATATTGAGACACTTTATCGTATTGTTTTAAAATTGGAGGATTTAAATAATCCCACTGCAATTGCCACTATTATAATGAAAAAGAAAAAAGAAAGCGAGCGCATTGCGGCTTTAGAGCAACTAGAAAATGCGAATAAAACTCAAGAAGAGCGAGTGGCGGATTTATCTAATACATCCTCAGTGAATCCAGCGCTAAAAAACAAGTTCGCATATGAAATTGAAAAGAAAGAAATACTCGTGTCGAAACTGATAGCTGGTCTTTCTCATGAAGAAGTACCGGCAATCATGAATGTTCGTAAGGGAAAGGTAATGTTAACTATTTTTGCTGGATGAGTAACTACTGAAGGCTTTTTTCAACCAATCGTTCCATAATTTTGCAAATCGTTTATACACCTTTTCGAAATATGTAGCTAATTTAAGTACCGGAAATTAATGAACTGTGTATTTGCTTTTATTTCTTCGGTTCAGTTTGAAAAGGATCATTAAATTTACGTTGACTTAATTTGTTTTGTGAAATTCTCCACAAAACAAAGAAGAATAAGAATTCTTTCACAGAATTCGCATAAGGCGGGGGAATTAAAGTTCGCACCTATGTAACTGTGATTCAATTTGCCATATTTTTAGTACTTATGCATTTAAATCTACAAATGTAAGGTATGAAGAATTACAATTCACACTTCGCAGCTATTGAATGAAAAAAGTTAGACAATTACATTAAGGTTTTTATAAAAGCTGACCTAGACAAAGAAACATCTTTGAAAGTAATTTTGGGCTGAAAATCTATTATGAGCATAGTCGGAGGATAAGGATCCTTTACATATTTCTTCTTAATCGGCGCATCCATACTGGATGTTCGTGATAACATACAAATGTTATTTTGATCTTTATAGGAATATATGGAATGTATGGATCAAAAATGATAAATTGCAGTTATGCTCGTTAGTGGTGGATATTTTGTTCTGAAAGCATAAAGATATAGGTCAAATTTCTTACTTAGGACGCTCAAAATTCAATTTGAGTATACATAACAACATAAAAAACTTGATTAAAATATCTTTTTTGAAGCTGCTGAAGCGACAGACTTTGGGCCGACTGGGTTGAGCACCTGCAACTTCATTTGTGGTGTGAGTAAGCTCCTGTCCACAGTAAGGTTCCTGTCTAATCAAACGAAGCACAATGACAGAGTGGCAGTCACATTCGGTGATTGTGTTTCGCCGTACTTGAAGAGATGTTCAAGCCGACGGTTCACATCAAAGCCTGGATCGCGACAGACTAAATATGTTGATGTTGAAAAACATACGTTTTCCTCCTTTTTTTCCTGGTTACGGGCTTTGAAAGATTTATAAGTGTCGTTAATATAATATTTTTATTGTTGAAAAAGACGTAAATCTGAGCATGTAGAGCCATAATAATGTTGCATTTATTTTGCTTTTTGCCCGGACAGCGTAAATCTTTTCGCAGCGTAATAATAGGGCTGGAAATTTTTTTTTCTCAAACTTGCATTTTGACCGTCTACAAAACAAGATCGTTCCGTAATCAAGCTGATTTAAAATTATCTGTGTACAGAAGTTCGTCAAAATAGTTGGACGAAGGTTTTAATTGAAGCGGAATTACTAATTTTTCGGTACTTTTTAGTTTGAACAAGAAGTTCTTTCAAAGATTTTTAGATTTTTGTCTAGAATAGTTTCTCATGTCATCAATCAAAATAATACAATCATTAAAAAATTAATTTTTCTTCTTTTTTTCTTTGCCTTAGTTTTGTGTTAGTTTGTTTGGATAGTAGTAAAATTGACTGGAAATATTCAAATTACATTATTATTTTAAGTATTTCAATTTGGTTTATTTCTTTAGACACTCATACGACGCATTATGCCATATATGGAAGATCACGAAATCCGCTGGAATATTTGGATGGGGGTTTTCGCTTCATTGCAAAATGTTGTTAAAAAAGATAGGGAAGATGTTGACGGTGTTTTATATGCACTTTATCCGGAGTTCAAGAAGCAAGTCCGTGAAGCTGACTTTGAGGCAATTGTGAAAATTTCATCCTCTATACCCCTTACCGAAAGGAAGTCTAACGGAATATTCTGTAGTAAGGTAAGTTGGGTACTCATGGTATAATTATATAATATATACACTTGCACTCACGTAATTAAGTCACTTCTTCTTTTTACAATATTCGCGATATCTTTCAAGCACTTAGACTACAAAACTGCACACCCGAAAGTTTTCTAAAAATTCTAATAAAAAAGTTAAAGATATTTATGATATGTTTTTAAATTTGTTAAACTTTTGTTAATTTTGTACAAAGTGTGGAATTTTGATTTACGAGGCTTTTATTACACAATCAAATGCATTGTTAAAAATTTAACGATAAAAATATATCATGAAAAGTTTTGGGCTTATTGTAAAAAGATGAAGTGGCTTAATTACGTGAGCACATGTCTATATAATACATTGTATATATTGTAATTGCTGATCTTATAATTACAATTAAAATTAGGGCGACTTGTGCAGTGTTTTTGATTGTAAAAGTTGAAAGCTTATATGTATGTATGTCAGACTTATTTATAAAATATTTTGTTACAGTTGCAACATTAGCGTAATTTATGATTATGCGCAAGTTAAAACTGTGGCCTAAGGCATTCGTTTGGTCAAAGTAGCAATCATCTTGATAATGGATGATGCTAATATTAGGCGTAAAGAAGGGCACAGTTATTGTTGTTGTTATTGTATTTTCCAGTAAAAATTCACACAGATGCGTACAATAAAAAGGTTTAAGCGTTTTCCTTCTAAAACCAAAATTGAAAATCGGTTGATAATCAACTAAATTACAGGCTTATAAGTACGCAAAAATACATAAATCGGTGTTTTATCCGTAAGCCAAGATTTTGGATGGGCTTGGCAAATTTCATATTTTGAAAATAACATCATTTGCAGGTATTTTGGAGTGTCGGACCGTGCTGTCAGTTAGTTCAATTATTATAAAGGGTGATCGGATCACGCGAGACTTCTCTAATTTTTTTCAGTATGCATTTACATTTCATCATGGAAAATCGTTTGCAAATCATAGAAATGTATTACGGAAATCGACGCTTTGTGAAAAGCGTTCATTGCGCGCTCTGGCCATTTTATCGTGCGCAGAATCGTTCTCTCAAACACTCCAGCGTCGCTTCATCGGATGTTGTCATCGTCCACGCTTCTGCGCCATATGTTAGGACCGGCATGATGCGAGCCTTTTAGAGTGTTAGTTTTGTTCGTCGAGAGAGGATTTTACTACTCATTTTCCTACTTCGTCCAAAGTAGCACTTGTTGGCAAGAGAGATTCTACGTTGGATTTCTAGGCTGACATTGTTATCGGTGTTAATGCTGGTTCCTAAATAAACAAAATCTCTTACAACCTCGAAATCATAACTGTCAACAGTGACGTGGGTGTCGATAAGCGAGTGCATCGACTGTTTGTTGTTGTTCTTGGCACAATTACGTTCTGGATACTGTAGCAGGTTAAACTCCTACCTATCCAGAATCGACCCCGACATACTAAACATATGTCCAGCATGTGAAGGCACCCCGCACGACACTAACCGCCTCTTCACATGCCCCATCAAACCCACTCATCTAACACCTCTCTCCCTCTGGACCCTACCCGTCGAAACAGCCAGTTTCCTGGGCGTACCGTTAGATGAGCTAGACGAAGACGACCGATAATTACACTACACTGACAGGGCGAAAATACTGCTACAACAACAACAACTGTTTGTTTGAAGACAGGAGGTACTTCGTTTTGTCCTCGTTCACCACCAGACGCATTCGCTTTGCCTCTTTATCCAGTTTGGAGAATGCAGAACTAACAGCGCGGTTGTTAAGGCCGATGATGTCAATATCCTCCAGAGCAGCCATTACCTCTATTGAAAACAACAGTTTGGTGTGGCCTATGGGCTGGAGGATTCATCGGCCTATACTTTTTCAAAGTAACAGTGAATGGCGAAAGCGCCGTGATAAATGACTTTTTGATGCCGGAAATTAAAGCCCGTCTTCTCCACAACATTTGGTCCCAACTAGACTTCGCTACGGCCCGTGAAACAATGGATTTACGGAGTTGTCGTTTCGGTGAACAATTTATCTGTTGCCTCGGATCAGTTGGATTGCCCCCAAGATTGTGGGGCTTAGTTGGGATGAAAAATTCGCCGCAAAAGAAGCTTAAGAATATCAAGTGTCCCAGTTTTTCTGGGTTTCTATGAGACGAGGGTTCCCATGACAGAGGCATAGTGGAATTGGCTTCAAAATGGCAATACAATTTTGAAAAAAGGTTGATATGTGCTTAAAATCGGATTATTCTAACTATGCTAAATAAAACCTTCAGTGTCAGACACAATAATGGATTCACTTTCTACTTCACCTTGTATATATTACCAAACTTAGAAGGGGAAGAAGCTGGTTTTTAAGTTTTACACCATCGCACTCCAAATTTATGTCACAATGACTACTAACTACACGTTGAATGTACATATAAAGAAAATCAACAGTGAATGGCGAAAGCGCCGTGATAAATGACTTTTTGATGCCGGAAATTAAAGCCCGTCTTCTCCACAACATTTGGTCCCAACTAGACTTCGCTACGGCCCGTGAAACAATGGATTTACTGAGTTGTCGTTTCGGTGAACAATTTATCTGTTGCCTCGGATCAGTTGGATTGCCCCCAAGATTGTGGGGCTTAGTTGGGATGAAAAATTCGCCGCAAAAGAAGCTTAAGAATATCAAGTGTCCCAGTTTTTCTGGGTTTCTATGAGACGAGGGTTCCCATGACAGAGGCATAGTGGAATTGGCTTCAAAATGGCAATACAATTTTGAAAAAAGGTTGATATGTGCTTAAAATCGGATTATTCTAACTATGCTAAATAAAACCTTCAGTGTCAGACACAATAATGGATTCACTTTCTACTTCACCTTGTATATATTACCAAACTTAGAAGGGGAAGAAGCTGGTTTTTAAGTTTTACACCATCGCACTCCAAATTTATGTCACAATGACTACTAACTACACGTTGAATGTACATATAAAGAAAATCAACATGTAGTTACTCAAATATTTTTAAAAACATGTGGTTACTATTGATTGATTCATATCCCTTTTACTATATTCTTATAAAACTAGGGCCTCACAACCGTTTATTTTTCATTTATTCTCACTGGTGATGCATTTCGTATCAGTTGTTATATTATGCATATTAGTGCTATTACTCGCCAAATGATCAGGCTAAAGTTTAATACACTGTACTACATAACTAGTCCAACTAGTTTCCACATAACTACATACATATTATATGGAGAACGGCGACAACTTGATCGGACTTGGACTAAACTTATTTGTCATCAATTCAATCTATGATTGTATGTGAAAATTAGTTTGATACATTTAGCAGATAATTTGTAAATAATCCAAGAATATTAATGGTATAATATTTGTTTATATTTTCCAGTTTGGAATATCATCGCTTGTTTGCTTAGTGTTACAGGCTGAGCATATATACATGTCTGACAATGATTCAACACATACCGACGCCAACAAGGAAAAATGGCGGCACTTCTTAGATCAAGTTTCAACATCATTAAATCGAACTATACAAAACCAGGCAATTTGCGCTGAAATTGAGTCAGATTCAATACAACCAATGATGGACCATTTTGCGCGTTTTAAAGATTTAAAACTGGACTCTCTATTGGCACTTATAACTGAAGCAAAACAGCAAATTAACTAAATCAAAATGACGATCATGTTGATAGAAAATCTTAAACGTGTACAAGATTGGATGAGTTTGCAAAACCTAAAGTAAAACTAAATAACTTAGTTGCATGAAACTGTAACTCTGCAAAAGATGTTAAAAATGATTTATTGGTATACAATACATTATTAACATTTGGGAGGTGATGATGACCCGTTATTCATACATATATGACATGCATACTGTTGAATGTATAATATTGTTAAAAAGGAAAAAATAAGCAGAGCAGAAGATCGTAAAAATCAGCAGCAAAATATTGTTGTCTTTAAGATACGATATTTTTGGCTCATGCAGCACATAATAAATCTAGCTGTGTAGTTTTGGCAAAGTAGCTTAAGGTTGTATAGGTCAAAGTTTTATTTCATTCTCAGGAAATGCACTTTCGCTTATCTATCAAAAAATTTTAATATAGGTATCGATGTTATATTTGCATTAAAAATTATTAAATTTTTTACGCCATAATTTTCAGAACTTATGTAAGAATGTACAACTACGTTTGTTTCGTAATAATAAAACTTTATTCCAATCTTCCTTGAAAAACTTAAAATATAGTTATCTTCAGTCACCTTGGAAGTGGCAACTTTACCAAAACGACATAGATAGATGAAAGAGTTCAACTATTTAAAATTTTAGCTGACGATTTTAAGTTTCAAAAAGTAGTGACAACTGTAACTTGTCTTTTTTATTCTAGATTTTATGTGTTTTTGTGGTTTTTCTTTAGTGTTTTGTAAATATTTATAGAAGCAAAAACTTAGTATTAGGGCCAAAATTTATTTAACAAAGATCTGAATAGCACTATTGAGAAAAAAATCTATTATAAAAAAAGTTTGTATGAATTTAAAGATAAGACGAAGGCATTCGAAATATGCAATGAAAATACTTTATAAAACAGTCGTAACGTGTTTTAACCTTGGTAAATTATAGCCGATTACTTGTAATCGGTATTTTCACACTTTCATATTATATACTACATATATGCATATATATAAAATATTTATATGTATAAATTTATAGATAAATGCTTAGTTCGGTGCTTCTTCGTTAAAAATGGATATAAAATAATTATATAAAATCAATTATGTAACTACAGAATACTAATGCAATTGAACATGAAAATACTAATTTTATGTCATTAGCTTTAAATATATTCGTATACTATATTGATGGGCATTCAGACTTTCTTACTCGTCAAATGTCATTTTTGTTGATCCATTTAATCCCGCTCACACCTTATTCATGTTCGGATTTTTTTAAAGAATTGTAAAAATAAATATTTTCCAGGAATAAAACTTAAAATGGCTAGCCTTACTTCTTATTTAATTCATGGTATATTTAGACAAATATTATGGACTACATTTCGATCGACTTATGGTATTACTCAAGTTTGTTTAATTTTCATCTAATGAGGCACCAAACCATGATGGCTTTTAAGAATGAATTATTTGGTACAATATTTCTTAATTAAAAGAATTTAATTTATGACCTCAAGTATTTAGGATGAGAAAAAAAGAAGTGGTGAACAAAATAAGAATTTGATTTATTTGGTTTGTTCACCCTTTAGTGAGTTGTGCAGCATAGGTTTGACCATATTAACCATGGGGAGAATGTCTTCGTGTAATATCGTTTATGCGTTTGGTGGTGTTGCTTTTTACTGCTATAGAATAAAACTGCGTGTTGGGGGCTCTGCAAAACCTCGAAATTGACATTTCGGCCAAAAATGAGATTTACTTACTGGATGCTCTTTTCATTCATTCATTCTTAATAAATATTTTATAAAACTAATCTGAAATGGGTTTGTTTTATAAAAAAAGGAACCAATAGGAAATGAGACAGTTTTTACGTTAGTCTGTGAAATTTAGCTAACCTCGCATACGATATAATTCGACCAATGATAATTCCCATGTTCCCCTTGTCATTAGCTGCTTTTATTCAATTTTAATTTCAGTTTTATATTTACCTATCCTCATCATTAAATCTGTCCCAATCTCTATCTATATCTTTGTCCCTGGTGTTGTTGTATCAGCATAAACATTCCCCATACACGTGCGGGGGATGCTGCTGAAGTGATAGTCCTTCAACGGATATAAATCTGGGTGGTTCCGGTAACGTGGTTGTTGTTTCTATGTATGTATTTCAATACGCTTTTTCATTTTTTTCCTATCCGTTATCTCTCTTTCCTTTATCCTTTAATTAAGTATTTAAATTTATCTTTCTTATTGACTTCATCTTTACGTATATTTATTATTTTTATCTTTTCCTGTATCCTTTTTTTTATCTCCATATTTACACTTTTGCCTTCATCGTTTAGTCCTTCAATCATAGGTCCAATTTTAACTAGTTTAACGGTGCATTCCAGTTAAGCTATGTTTAAATAGCAAAATTTTACTGGGTTTGAAAATTTGCTACATCGGCTTTGTTTAAACGTGTTAGTTTTTTAATCCAGTATCAACATAAAGCATGCATCTAGGAGGTATTTCAGTATACGGGTACATATTTTAGTATTTGTATTAGATTCGATTACTTGATAAATTTTCTTCCATCCTTAATTTTTTTTAGAAATAAAATTTAGCTGTGGATATATACACACTTTCATAGTTAATGCGATATTTTAATAGTTTTGCCTACTTTTCTGTTGTGCTTTATTTTACTTAATTTTTTTATAAAAATGTAGTTTATTCTACAGTAAATAACATATAATTCAAAGTTTTACACTTTGTATAGGATTTATAAAAATTCGGCAAGATTTCTTAAACATCTCAGTCTTCAAATTCGGTACTAAGTTTTGCAGCCCATTAATTTTTAGTATAATAATGCCCAAATTTAAACGGCTCAAAATTCTCTTTAATTTTTTGATATTTTTCCCGTTACGGTGCTGCAAATTTTCTCCATATAACGATTGCACAAAAATTTTGATTGCTGTAGAAGAGACAATCTATAGCCGTATATAAATCTGGGTCGCTGCGGAAAGCGACGAATTTAAGTTTGTTCATAGTAGCATCACCGGTCTGACCAGAAATTACATTTATGGAATGTCAAATCAATCCGAAATAAGAAAAATATGTGTAGTCAAAGTTGTTACATTTATAAAATAATTAATGAAACATAGTTTTTGCAGAAACAGCAATGAACCCATTCATATTTTTGTATCCTTCTCTCAATCTCATGCCTTTACAAAGACAGCGTATGAAAATAAAAATTTTATTATATTTAAAATAATCACATATTTCTCTCAAATGCTCCCAAAGCATCCTTTTCTTTTCGTTTACGTTTCTGCGCATTTTAAAGAACCGACATTGTGAGGGTTGTTTAGAACGTCAAGAGAGGGATTTATTTTTCAATTTCCTACTGAGTCTGAAGTCTGAATCTGTTGCCAGGAGTTATTCTTTGTTTGTTTTCTAGGATGACATTGTTGGTCATGTTTGTTGGGTCTCTTAGGTAAGCAAATCACTCTTTATGTGTTGCCGGGATATACTCTGCTTTGTCCTCGTTCACTGCTAAACCAACATTTTTTGCTTCCTTCTCTTATTTAGGCAAATGGTGTCAATATCATTTGCATACGCATAACATCCTGCATATTGTGATGTGACAATTAATGTGACGATTGACAGCTCGTATTAATCTTTCTAACATCGGATTGAAGAAGTGACCTTATTCGGTTTGAATCGGCTCGGGCAGCTGAAGGTTGTGCTCAACGTCATTTTATATATAACTGTTTAAGTTTACGTGTGCGTCGTATAGGAAGCTGCTTTTTGTACTGTCTAAAGCGGCTCTCAAATTTATGAAGAAGACAATCTACCAAACGTAAAAAATCTTGTCAATGATGCATTTTCCAGGTTTGAAGCTACACAGATTATGCCCAACCAATTGGTCTGGAATGAGATAATAATACTTATCATGGGGTAGTTGATGCTTATTTCACTTAGGTTACAATCTTACAAGTATTCATTCGACCAATTGTTCCTACTGAGAAAAGGAGTACCGCTGCTCACTTTCTTCCGGTCGATAAGAAGTTGCTTATTTATGCAGGGTTGAGAGTAAAGTAGAAAATTTCTCAGCTGACCGTTGTGATTGCAGTTTCTCGATGTTAGATTCTCGTTAAGCTGATTGAAGTACTTTCAATATCTAGCAGAAACGTATGGGATTTCGGCTCTAACCAGGTAATGACCTCCGATTTAAAGTACGTCAAGCACGCTAGAAGTGTACATTCCATTTAGCACAACGTGATGAATTTGGTTTTTCGTTCGATTAGGGATCCGTCAAGTATTAGCTTTATGGATGGTTCGATGCTGGTGTTTGGTACTACTCACTTCTGTTCCGAGACGGGGTGATATCGGCCTGCATCTCTCCGTTGCTGGTGTTATTATCATGATTTTGATTTGTTCCTATGGTTGCTCTGCAAAACCAGATTATGACGAAAAAATAATATATTTATAATGAACATATGCCTACTTTTCAGTATTTTTCAATTACCTGTATTTCGGTCTTGCTAAAATAGATCAATGTCCTTTTCGATTTTGCTGCTATAGGTAGGTACGCCATTACCCTGCCTAAAACTTAGGCGTCCATATTTATTGGATTTGTCAATGACGGCCAGTATTTTCGATATTGTACTCGAACTGGCCAGCTGTATTACGTTACTCACTGAGGTGTGCAGGTATCGGTAAGGTGAATAGCTATATTACAGTCTGGAGCATCCGACTTGAAATAACTCCGATAGACGTTGGCTACACAGATTAAGGGAATGAAGTGAAAAGAAATGAAGACTTAGGGTAGAGTGTCTAGTATCAAGCTCTATGAACAAGGTAAGTACCATATAAGCCTGACTCTACTTTTCGAATCTGCAATATTGTAAAAGTGGTAACTGTATAAAAAATTGACGCAGTTCCGTTGCAATGGGGAAATCTCGCAAACTCCTTTCTGCTCTTTGAAGAATCCACCACTAATATTCCGAAAGCTACCGTAGTGCTGTATCTTTTTAAATATAGACTTGCTTAAAAAAATTATTGAAGTTGTTTGTGAAATCAAATATATATAATATATAATCTACATACAATAAATATATAAT